>CAJVQA010000291.1:0-37476 GCA_910591915.1 Cetraspora pellucida
CCGCTGTCACCCGTAGTGCCTGCTCTCTGCAAAGTCGGTCTCCTTCCGGGAATTCCTTTTTCTGTCATGTACTGCACTTGGACTTAACCACAGGGCTTCGTGTTCAATTACTGGCTCCTTATAGATTACAGAGGCTAAAATCTTTTGATTTTGCCTCCAGCCAGACTTGAACCATTGACCTTGACTGTGGGGGTATGGAAGCTTAACAATTAAGCTATAGGACTCACACCCTAAATCAGAACATTTAAAATACTATTAAGAGAATTAAAGATTAAATAGTAAATTGTTTAGGTTGATAAACAGATGACTTAATGAAGTGAAGAGCTAGTCTGATTGCATTAATGACAGGAGGAAGAGAATGAAGAATTATGTTTATAAAGAGTATGAGAAACAGGAAGTTTATCTGTAAAGATTTTAACTTGAAAAGTTTTCAGAGTAGATGAGTAGAAGCTATAAGCAAAGTTAGAAATTTTTTGATTGTTGTTAATGTAAAGCCATGTAGCTTCCTAGTTAATGTTAGGTGCAATAGTAGACCATTGCTAAAAATAATGTTGAGATGTTCAGAGTGTTATAATGTAGGCTTGGCATATGGTTCGAATAGACTATTGAATAGAAATTTCGATAAGAAATTTATTAATAAAAGAAGTATAGTTGAGATTATAAGGATTATTAGTTAAAAATGTTAGGTAAGATAATATTTGATGATTGTGAGCAAGTTGATCAGCAAGGTTGTTAATTAGATCATCTTGGTGTACAATAACTTTATAAAAAATAAGTTGAATTTTGTAAGGCTTGATAAAGTTAATAAGTATTTGCCAGATAGAGAAATATGAAATATGAGTATAGGAAAGAGTAAATGCTAATTGGCAAATGTTGTAGTATTTAGAGATTACTGATTGTGAGTTAATGAATATGTAAACAGAGCAATGTTTAGAAGCAGTAATAATTGCTAAGAGAATAGCAAGCATTTCAGCTTTGAAGAAGCATGACCACAGTTTAACTTGTGTCTAGAATGAATTAATAGTTGTAAACTTATTAACTTGAATCCAACCTATGCCTATAGAGCATTACGAGGTACCAAGATCAATAACAGAACCATTGGTGTAAAATGAAATAGATGATAGATTGTAATTTGAGTTAGTGATAGTCTGAAGATTGTTAACAAGTTGGCATGTTTCAAAAATCGGTGGTAGTTGTTGTAAGTTAATTGTGAATGAAGAAGAAGATGGAATATGTAAAGAATATTGAAGAGCAACAGAATATACAATATTGAGAAAGTTTGCATAAAGGTTAAGAGTTTTGTCAGAATTGATGTGACAAAACAATTTAGTAGCTAAGTTAGTAGAAATGAAAATAGTATATTTGTTAGCAATTGTATTTGAATTAAAGTGGCATCCAGTATATAATATGGTAGTAGAGGGAGAAGTAGAGTAGAGATTAGAGAACTAAGACTGAAATGAGCTGTGTTAGTAGTTGATAAAAGTAAGGCCAGTTGGTATATTATGCCTTCTGACCTTGCCAACAATTATTTGGTTATCAAGAACAGTAAGTAATCGAGGTTTAGTATTGGAAGTGAAGTAGCCGATAGAGTAGCAGAAGTAGTTTATGAAAGGTAAATTATAATAATCATATAGAGTATGTTAGTAGAAGTAACTTATAGTAATATTTTTAAGGATAGTAAACTATTGTGATATAACACCTTTTGGAATTTTGTTAAGTCTAGGTGAAATGTGTTGCCAGTGCAAAAAACATGAGTTGTCATAAGTAGTAAGTTGATCCAGAAAAAGAAGTTTATAGTATCTGAGTTGTTTTTTGAAAATAAGATATTTTGGATAAGAAGAAAGAGATTCAAAAGATATAGTTCCATCATTGAGAGTGTAAAGAATGTTGTAGATTGGGCTAGTTAAAAAAGTTCTGCCTATATATTTGATAAGTTATATTATTTTAAAGTTTGTGATTAATTGATTGGGTTTATCAATAGTTGGCTTAGAATAAAGAAAAATGTTAGTAAAAGACCAGAAATCGTTTTGGAGTTGTTGAATATATATATGGGTAGATGTGTTTAGTAGGTCAGAATTGTTAAGCTATTTGAGAAGATTGGGAATATAGTGTTGTAGTTGGATATCTCAGATATGTTTAATATTGTAAATGTGAGGATGTAATAGAGTACTAGATGGTATTGTATAGCAAAGTTTAGCTTTAAGCTTAACAAGACCAATGTGTTGAATAAAAATTTTGTTGCAAGTAGGTTAGTTAATAACAATATTATGTAAGTAGTATTCAATAGTAGAGATAATAACTGTATTAATAATATAGCAGACATGTAAATTAGTTATATATTTTGTTTTTACAATTTGGATAAGTTAGAAGAATTTAGAAATAATTAATTTTGTTTATTTAGATTGCCTATTATCTAAAGTAAACTAGCAATCTAAAAATTTGAAGAGTTGTTTAAAAGAATAAAGTAGAAATAGATAATTATTATAAGAGATAGGAGTATAGTTGGATAGAGGGTTATTAGTAATCAGAATAGATTTTAAAAGATTAACTTGGATGTTTGCCATAGTATAAAATGATTTAGCTATAGATAGTATATAAGATAACTCAGTTTGTGAAGAAGTAACCTAAAAAGTATCATTCATATATGCTAAAACAGAGTATTGTTTTTGTAATAAGTTAGTTGTTTGAAGTTTTAGATTGGTGGTTCAAGTAGATTGTAGAGTATACCTAGGAACTTTTGAGTATATGTATGAAATAAGTGGATCATAATAAATTCACTATAATAAAGGTGTAATTGTTTTATCTTGGTCAATACTATTGTGAACTGGATAAGAAGAGATAAGACCAAGATTGGTAATAACTTGGTTATAATGATCAATAAGGAGATCAATAAGAATGTTAATAATAAATAAAGAGAGTAAAAGGTGAGAGAGTGAATGTTTGGAAAGAGCAAAGTTTATAGAATTATATGCTTTGCTCATATCTTGTAAGAGTAACCAAATATCTTTGTGATTACAGATAGTATCTTCAATAAGATTATTGAGAATGTGAATAGAAATTGAAGTACTATTATTGGAGAATGAAACATAATTAAAAGGTAAAAGAATAGGGTTTGAAGAAAATATAGAGCTAAGTCAGTTTATAAGAATTTTTGTGTAAAGTTTGCAGATGTGTTTGATCAAACTGATAGGTTATGTGAGATTAAGGTTACCATCAAAGGTGTTATGTTTAAGAATAGAATAAATTCTACTATGTTTTCATTGTTTAGGAATTCTGTTATCAAGAAGACAATGATTAAAGAGAGCTATAATAGCAGAAGTGCATTGGGGGCTAATGTGTTTAAGCATTTTATAACTAATGCCTATAGAACTACAGACTTTGTTATTAGGTAGTTGTGAGAGGGTTTGAAGAAGTTCTTCATTAGTAATGAGAGTATTAAGTAAATGATACTAATTTGGATTAATGTAAGGAAATAGAAGATATTTTTGTTGCCAAAAATTATTAAAGAGGCTTTTATTAATAGGTCTGAGTGCAGTTCAATTATGAAAATAGGATTGAATATATTATTTAATAAGTGATGGATCTGTAATAAGTTGGTTTAGTAATTTTATGTTTGAAAGATGGACAGGTTGATGATAGTAATTGAGGATGCTATTAATAGCCTGAGTATGATATGTTGTAAAAGTAACACATCTTTTGTCAATAGTTTTATTGATTTGTTGTCAAAATAAAAGAGAGTTTTCAAGATGATAGGGATGATAAAGTTGTTTCCAAATGGAATGAGTGTGTTAAAGTCATAGTTGAATACAGGAAGAGTTGGTAGAGGTGAGTAGTTGAAGGTCACATTGTGACTGTTTATTAATTTGGGAGATATTTTAGTTAATATTTGAGATATTAAAAAATTGGATAAGTTTTTTAACAAGTTTAATGATATGTTTGAGTTTTTTAAGAGAGAGATATAATAAAGTACTATGAGGTGAGTATTGGTAATTGTAACTTCATTTGTAAGAGATTTTGTTAAGAATTGTATGAGTAGCAGAATACATTATAGAGCATTGAATTTTGTGCCAAGTAGTTTCAATATTTTCATCAGTAGTACTGTTGATAAGAGTTTTGTGTAGTGAAAGTTATTGAGTTAAAGTATTAGCAAAAGAGTTTTAGTCTTTTGTAGTCATTGTTTTATAATTAAATATATGATAACTAATTACAGTATGTTTCTGTAAAGGTTTACTGTAGGCATATAGAAATGTTCAGATAAAGATAAGAATTAAATAGTCACTTCAGGTAGAGGTTTGACTATTGTCAAGATTATAGAAAAAAAGAAATTGTATATTAAATTGGTCAGTTCAGATATAGTCAATACGACTACTGCTAGTATTATTAGACCAAGTAAAGTGTTTGTTATTAAAATAGGCTCCAATATTATATATATTGAAGTGATTAAGAAAGTTAATGAGTTTATATTTGGAAGAAGAACTGTAGATATGATTCTGTGTATTAAAGTCACCAAGAATAATAGGATGAAGATAGAGTTGAGAAGCTTGTTGAATCCAGTTGATTACTGTGTTTTGAGTTTGGTTATGAATAGTTATGTCAGTAGATGAGAGGTATACTGAAATAATATAAAGTTTGACATTGCTTTGAAAGAAAATATTGAGTGCAATGGCTTCTCCTAAGTGAGTATAAATACTATGAATGTGAGATTTAAAATAATTACAAATTATAATGGCTGTTCCTTCTACAGAAATAGAAGAATTAGACCAGTAGTAAGTAAAAAAGTTATTATTGCAGAAAAAAAAGTTAGTTTTGTTAGAAATTTTTGTTTTAGTAATGTTAACAATAGATATGTTATTATTAAGACAGTAATCTTGCCAGGCTTTTCTTTTTGTTAGATCATTCAAGCCTCTGACATTGTGTATAGCGATAGTTAGATTAAGGTGATAAGAACTTAAATTAGAAGAATGTAAAGCAGAGTTATAGTTAATAGGAGTTGGGTGATAGTCATTAGAAAAGAAGTCAGATAAAATAGAAGTAGAGCTAAAGAAATTGGATTTGAGAGAGAGGTTATAGAATAGAGGGAGAAAGCGTAGAGCAATAATTATATTGTTATAGAGTAGAAGCCTTTTTATTTCTATACTACAACAATGACACAGCACAGAGAATTCCTTATAGGTATATGTGGTGTCCAAGATGAAAGTATAGCTTCTGTTAGACATTGTCAAGAAACTATACCCATCTCTGAGGCAGTTCAATAATTATTATATAATAGTTTATAGTTAAAGTCATTTATTAGATAATTGCAAGAAGAATTATTCTTAAATGCCTATTCTAAAGAATTCAGGATATAAATTACAGGATAAAGAAGAAGAAGAATTGTCTGTTTTTTTGTTAACTTGGAATTCTTTTTTTTACTTAGAAAAATTTAAAGGGTTTATATATCTGTAAGCTAAGTGACTAAGCAACTAAGAGACTAAGTGACCAGTTTCACTAAGGGACTAAGTGACTGATTTCATTAAAGGACTAAGTGACTGGTTTCACTAAGGGACTAAGTGACTGGTTTCACTAAGTGACTAAGTGACTAGTTTCACTAAGAGACTAAGTGATCAGTATTACAAGCTTAAGACATTAAAATGTTTAAAGCATTAAAGCAACTATAACTAATACAATAATAAAAATCTATCCTATAACATTTTCATCTCCTTAAAGAAATTTGTTCTACAAATTCTAAATTATTATAGAAAGTTAAAAATAATTTCTGTTTCTATTATTTGTAATCATATGATTTACAAATTATATTTATCTCAAATTTGTTAAATCAATTTCTAATTGATTCCCAAATTTGTTAAATCAACTTCTCTTTAGTTCCTAATTTTGGTTCATTTAAAAAAAAATTTGATCATTGTTCATAAGAAGAAAAAAAAATTTTATATCTCTTCCTCCTCCTTTTTCAAAAAAAAAAAATCAACAATAACAATAACAATAATAATAATAATAATAACAATGCCAAAAACCAATATATTAAGAAATGTTCATCAAGTTCATTATAGAGGCAATAATGCCTTATATGAGGCCTTGGGGGTAGTTCAAGATGAGAATGTATAGTAAATATTCAATTTTTTTTTTTTTTTTTTTTAAATTTAACAAACTAATTAAAATTTCCTATAGTTTGCTTTATTTGGTGGCCTCTCAAAGAAGAAGAATTCAAGGATTAGAAAAGGAGTTAGAGGAATATAGATTGAATGTGGTATTAAGAATGCAGAATGGATGGATGTTAGAGCAAAGGTATATGAGGTTGTTAGAGAAAAGAAATAGGTTGAGAGCCAGGTTGGAGAATTGTGAAGAAGAGTTGAGAAGATTATAAGAAGAAAGAAGAAGAAATGAAGATAGTAGTAGTAGAGATAGGTTATCAGATGTTGGATTTTAGATTAACTATTTTTAATTTTTCTAAGTTTTCTAATATTTGGTCTAGTATGTTTTTAATATCTAATATTTACTCTTGTAATTTCTTTATGCTTTTAGTTTCTTTTCTTGGTTTTTCTTCTTTTAAGCCATAGCAATAAAATTCTTTTTGTCTTTTCTTTTGTTTTGATGCTTCTGTTCTTTCACTTATCTTATCTATCTTTTAACTCTATATTGTATTTATTTTTGTTTATAAACTTCTTTATAATTACATCAAGACTTCATTATACTAGTCTTTCTTTTTGGTTATTATATTCATGTTTGCTTGGTTTCTAAATAATACTACTGTATAGTTTCTTAATCTTCTTTATCTGTTTGATAAAATGTATACTGTTAGTGCTTTTTTAATTTTAAGTTCTTATAGTAAATAATGCTTATTTTGCTAATAATCATTTCAATAACACTCTATTTTACTAACAGTTAATTTATTAACAAGTTTATTTTACTAATAATTATTAACTAATAGTTATTTATCAACAAAGTAATTCTAATCATTTTTGTTAGAATTAGTTAGAATTAGAGCTAGTGTTAATACAACTTTAAAAAAAACCTAGTCAATGAAATGAGCTGTTAATAAAATAATTATTAGTAAAATAAACTTGTTAGTAAATTGATTGTTGATGAAATGAGATATTGACAAATTAATTGTTGATAAAATAACATATACTCTTCATAGTAGAATTAGTTCAGAGGTTTCTTTTGGTATTCTTTTTAGTTTTACATTAAATTAATTTTTTTTTCTTTTTCTTTTTCACTTTTTATCATTCTTATTAATTTTTTATTTCTTAAAAGAATTATCTATAAAAATACTTGTTTCTTTTCTTTCTTTATCTTTATTATTGCTATTGTTTTGTATATGTTTCTTTTAATTTTGCATATTGTTAATTTACTTATCTTTTTTATCAAATATTTAATTTTATATTCTAAAATCTTTTTTGGCAAATCTTATACTATTAGTGTTACTATATTTTTGCTTTCTTTGTCTGTGTTTGCTTCTTCTTAATTATAGATTTTGTCTTTTATTTTTCTTTATACACTTTTTTTTTTGTTCTTTTGATCTGATTTCTCTTCTTTTTTGTCTTTGTCTTCTTTTAATTTTTCTGTATCTGAAATTATTTTAAACTGGTTGTTATGTTTTTTCTAGATCTTGCTAATTGTCTCTTTTTTATTATATTTACAGTCAAATATAACTATAATTTAAGCATTATCTCTTTTAAACAACTCTTTAATATCTTTAATATATTTGTTAAATATTAGTAATCTGTTAACAAACATTGTTCTTTCTTCTTGTGAGCTACTTGGTACATTAAATGCTAGTATTTTTGCTATATACATTTTTTATTATTACAATATCTGTTCATAAGTAATTACATGCTTTGTTCTAGTAATGTTTCTGTAGAGTTACTTTTGTCTTTTCATCATTCTGCTTTATAAGTTTATTCTTTTCTATTTCTTTTGTTTTTTTCTTATTTTTAATTACTATAATTATATCTTTATAATCTTGTTGTGTTATATTTGTTTTTAATGCTCTAATTTCTTCTTCTATATAGTTGTTTGATATTGTTGTTTGAGTTACTATACTTATTATTTTTGTAACTAAAACTTTATTATCTTTTTTTTTTTTTGTTTTTTCTTTTCTTTTAAACTTGTATTCTGTTATAGCTCTTTTTTATTCTTTACTATATCTATTATTTTGGTCTTTTATCTTATTTTTTTATATATATTTCTAATATGATGAATTTTTTTTGAGATTATTTAATATTTTTTGTTTCCTATACTTTGTATTGCTAATAGATATTAACTTATATAATTTATTTCTTTTGTCTTTTTTTTACACTTGATGAATCTTTTATATCTACTTTAATTATTAGTTTATATACTTTTTTTAGTATTATTATTTCTGTTAAATTTGTCTTTTATAGTATATCTATTACTATATCTTTTACATTAAAGTAATTGCCTTTATTTATTAATTCTTGATCTAATTCTTTACTGTTTATAAGTTTCAACTCTGTTTCTGGCTTTTTACTTATTAATTTAAAAATTATTAACTTTTTTATCTTTATTTGTGTTATAATTTGACTATATTCTGTATTATTTTTTTAATTTATTTATAATCATATACACTCTATAATACTTATATACTTATTTTATTTATATTTGTATATACTTATTTATTTGTTTCTTCATATGCTTATTTGTTCTAAACAGATCTATGATTCTAGATCTATATTGTTTTTTCAAAATTTTATTTTTTAATCTTTATTTATTGAACTTATTGTTTTTTATTTGCTATTTAGTTTTTTTTCTTCTATTAGTACACTTGTTAAATCTATTTCAAAAATTTTTTCTGTTTTGTTAAATCTTTAAATATTGTTTTGATACTAATTTTTCTGTAAACTTTAGTTTTGTTTCTATTAATTTTTGTGTTTTGATGATCATTAAAAAGAGTTTTAGTATTTAATATTGATTAAATTAATCAAATTAGTTAAATAATATATAAAATATATAAATATATAAATATATTTGTTAATTTATTTGTATATTAAAATTATTTATTTAATAAACTAGACTATTTGACCAATTTGATCAAACTATTTAATTAATTTGACCAGACCAGTTTGACCAACAAATTTTTGATTGATCAGTAATTTGACCAACTCTGATTATAATATATTATTGTCTACAAAGATCTATTCAAGTAGTTGTTCTTATGTTATGATTTACAAAATATGATTTATTTTCCAATATAGTTTTTTATTCTTAAATATAAAAAATCAAATATGTGTTAAATAGAAAGAAGAAAAACAATAAATTGAATTGTATACAATAGTGTTGTAGACAAAATACAAAAAAAAAATTATAACAATAATTAATAATTAAATACATTGTTATAATTTTCTTTTTTGAATTTTATCTACAATACTTATGTACAATAATATCTACTACACTAATAATATAATCAACAAGACCTATTGATCATAACTAATGATAATATAACAAGACTGAGCTACTAGCATCAACAATGATCTAATTATCAGTACCAATGAAGGTTATCAGGAGCACCAACAACAATCTAATAAACAACTCCAATAACAACTATAAATGGGTCTGTATTATTGCACCAACAATTATTTCACCAACAGCTTATTTAACTAACATCACACCAGGCTACAATTTACTAAAAATATATACTAGTAAATAATAAAATGCTAATTCTAACCCTATGTGATGTCAGTCAAATAAGCTGTCAGTGAAATGATTGTCAGTGAAGTAAATAGCACTGACTATAAACAACTCCAATGACAACTAAATAGCAACTTTATAAAAAAACAAAATACAGCACCTGCTAACAACCTAATTACTCACAAACAATAATCTAATTAACAACTCAACAGTAATTGGATCTGGTATTGTAAAAAGATTTTTTTATATATTGTACATCAAATAAAGAATCAGTTATGCAAAATCAATAATTCTTCTTGTTTCAAATAATATAATAATTGTCAGTGAAATGATTTTGTAAATAAAAAGAATTGTTAACAAATTAATAATCAGAAAAATGACTATTTCAGTCAGTAAATTAATATGTTAGAAAAATAATTGTTAGTAAAATAACCCCAATTTGGCTTGTGATTTGAATTGCAAAATTATTTGAAATTTACAAATAATTTACTTTGTAGAATAATGGTTTAAGATTTAAAAATGTATTTGATAATATAAATTTGAGAAATGTTCTTATTGAATATTTTTATATATAAAGTTATTATTCATGATTACTCATTAACTTCATATCAATTGACTTAATTAATATGAAAATGTCTTGTAACAATTTATAATACATCATTAAAACTGATATTAAATTAATTATTAATATAAACAATAATAAATTTTTTTGAATGATAATTCAACAATGAACATTCTTCATAGTCTATATAATGGTAGGTATTTTCTGTCAACAATAAATAATTCTAAAAAAATTCCTAAAAATAAAATAGAATTTAGAGACAATTTTATTTAAATAAAAAAAATCAACTATTAATAATAATTATCTAAGACTTGAAGAAGTAAAATGCTTAAATTTGAAATTCTAAATAAAGTTTTTTATGCTTAAAAACATAATACCTATAACTATTATCTTATGAATCTTTTGCAAATTTTTCTAATTTTATCTTATCCCATTTCTTATGAACATTCACTTGCACAGTATTCACAAAAGGACTATTTAAAATTTTTCTATATAAGTTTCCAATTATATCTTCTATTAGAATAAGTTCCAAATATGTCTGGTTTTTTGATTGGTCCATCATCTGAATTATTTCTTTCTTGTGTTGCTTTACTCATAACATTATTTCTAATTTTAAATGAAGAATTATATTGATAAGTTTTATTTTTATTTGTAAAAATAATATTAACATTAAATTACCATGAAATTATTAAATCTGACAAATCAAACCCAATAAATTGACAAATTGATCAACTATATCATACTTTCATTAATAAGAGAACTTTTTGTTTTATAATTTAATGCCTCCCAAAGTAACATGCTTTGTATAAAGATAATTTAGGTTATTATTTCAAATTGCATAAATACAGTATAAAAATATTATTGAGTTTACATCTTATCTAATAGCGATTTACAATTATTGAAATTTCTGTATTTTGTGATATAATATAATCTTCAATAAAGTCTTTAAGAAGAGGTGGCAATTCTTGTATTTGAATTTTTTCATTTAATTCATTCCAAATTCCATTAGAATGATATGTATTTTTGAGATTTTTATGATTATTCTCTATCCAAGATTCCTAAAAGAAGCAAATTATTTGTTTTAAATTAGATATCATATATTATTTAACTAAATATTTTAATGATATCACTTGCATCCTCATAAAATTGCAGCTGAAAATAAAAATAAATTAATAGTCATTTTGATACAATTAAGACAAAACAAAAAATCGGATTTCAAATTCTAATTTAACCATACACATACATTATAGAGATATGCTTTTGCCTTCGTAAGTGAAAGATCTGGGCATATTTCGCTCAATAGATCTAGCCATCCTCTAGTTCTGGCATGGCTTTCTAAATACAACCCATATTTCACATATTGATTGCTCTTTTTAACTTCTTTTATTAATTGAACAAATTCATCAAGTCGCTTTGATTTTTTATTCTAGTTAAAAAAATATTATCAATATATTTGTAGTATGAAGATTATCATACAGTAGATTATTTAATTTGGCAAATCAAATAGCCACATAATAATCTAAATCTTATTAATGCTAACATTAAACACCAAGAAATAGAGCTGTCATCGTAAATATTAATAGTATTATTACATTATCCAAGTCTATTAAAATACATCGTAGGTGTTAAACACATACTTGCATCAAAAACGGCCAAATAATCTGTATTTTATCTAATTAAAAATACCCGGCTCCTCCCGAAAATAAATAACATGAACATATATATGATGTCGAGCACCATAGATTCATTTGATAATTTCTGTAATTAACAATATATCCGATATATAATCTGCACAATAAATTAAAAATGAGACTTCACCTTTAAGTAAAGATGAACCACCAGTAAAAGCAATATTCTCCCATAATGTGTTCGCAATAAGATATTGCCCGATAAATAGCCTCATGCAAAGAAAGAACCCCTTCCCTATTTATTAGAAGAGGGTTGAAAATAGGTTCGACAACTTGGAAACGTTCAAGACCAATTGTAAACTGTTTTGATCGATTATAAGCATATGATAAGCATAATATACTGTATGCAGAGATTGTAACTCGTCAAGAGAATTTTTATCCAGGTAATTATTATAGCCATCTAATAAAAATGTCTACCCGGGTACAATCTCTAAATATCAGTAATTGTAGTAAGATCTGACCTTCCTTCCATTATATTCAGTTTCTATTCTATCTGGTCTATCCTCTATGGAATCAACATCTGAAATAACCTCACAAATATCAGATTCCTTGAGTGTTCTTGCGAGTTCAGTATCTGGTGTTTCACCATATTCCATTAAAAAATTGGGTCAGATAGCAGCATTGAAGAAAATATTCATCAAAATCTTGATCAGCAATTGGTATCGTCAGAGCTGCGTGATGTTAGACGGAGCAATCAATTATTGGAGTGATTTCTAATTAAAATTTATTAGAATTAATTATGATTTGATAGTTATAAACATTATAAAAGTAGGTGCATTTATTTTAAATAAAATTTTGCTACCGTACAGAGTCATCAAACAGTATAAAGTCCAGGTGCATTAAAAGTTTCGAAAAAATATGTGCTATTTGTTCAAAATGTTCTTTTGTCCAACTGTTAGGGACTGTAATAAGCACTGGACGTTCGTTGCGAGCTCTTTTGATGTTTAATTCCTTCAAAATAACGTGACGCCTATCAATGATGACCATAAAATTCTTGGGTAAACAAATTAATCAGAACATTAAAGATTTTGTAAAGTGGGTACCATATGGCTTCTAACTCTTCCCAGATAACAATCACACCACGTTGTATCGGAAATTTTGTTACGATATTGTTGCTTTCTTTGAGTTCCTTTAACTAGGATCCGCATATATAAGCTGGTTCCTTTGTCGAAGTTGTATCCTCAGGTGAATTCGGACCAGAATTATCGGAAATTGAAGATGCCTCTTGTTGACCCAAATTTTCAAAATTTTTGATTCTCCAAGTCATTCTCACTCTTCTTGGCAACTTCCAATTAATTAATGCATGTAACGATATAAATAATTTATTACCACTGATGGGTTCTGGTTAGTATCGCTAACACCAATTCCGCTTTTATTCTCCGCGATCCATTCTCGATAATCACATGTTACTAGTTGCCGGGTTGGATTCATAGAACATTCATTCGATTGGTTAATTTGCGTCGATCAATAACTTGGTGGTAACTACACACGCAAAAAATAAAAACAATCGAATAAACGAAAGATTTAAAGCAATAAACCCTTTTATTTATTAGCTTCATAGGCAAGATTCACGTCACACCTGATCTTGCAATTTGATTGGCTGCGCAGAATTTTTCGGGTTTCGTAGTTAAATGAATTAGGGTTAGGGTAAAGGTATCCATATGATAAAATCAATGATTTATTGAATAATTATAAGTCGTTATGACTTATAAAATTTGTTATTACATTATAACAAACCACTTTCTGCGTCTTAGCAAAAAAATTTCCTTGCAAAATTTTGCTATATGCAATATCCTTTCTAATATCATCTTAATGTTCACCCTTACCCTAACGGCAAAAGTTTATTTCTTAATCAAAATTTTAGCGTATATCATCACGTGTCAGTGGACATTACTATGTATTAGATTAGATCATCCAATCAAATTTTGAATATTTAACATACTTTTCGACGGTTTATTTTCAACTTTCGATACAATAGAAAAATGGTTACATCCTTTGCTAGAGGCTTCGTCTTTCGTCAGAAAGCTTTTAACTTTCACCAAGATTTTGTTATTCGTCATTCACCAGTGTTAGGCTTAATCTTTCGTCAACAAGCAAAAAAGCTTTCGTTTAATGACCATGAACCGAAGAAATATGAACCGAAAGATGAAGGTTTTTTACCAAAAAAACTTAAAAAGAAGAAAAAAGTACCACCACCACCACCACCAATTCTTAACATACCTGGATTTGTTCGTATAAGTGGTGCAAGGCATAATATGGTTGTTTATTTTGAAGAGCTGCGTCGTGACAATTCAAGGAGAAAGAGACAAGGTTCCTTAATAGTACATGGTGTAAAGTATATTAAAGATCTGATAGCAAAAGGACATCACATAAAGAGTATTGGAATTACAGCACCAGAAGATTTAAAATCTGTTGATGATATTGCTGGTTCGTCTGGAGAGGTTTTTAAAAACATTGATCAATTCCCAGCAGATCGTTATTATGTAACGAGTGTCGAATGGACACGTAAAATACTCGGCGGGGAAGCACGAGTTAATAATAGAGAAATATGGGCTGAAATTCCATTTCCGAATATTTCATTCCCACAAAATATTTCAAAGTTATTGGTATTAGATCACATAATTGATGCTGTAAATGCGGGAATGCTAATTCGTGCTGCTAATGCTTTGCGTTGGGATGCCAGTTTTTTTATAGCTGGCACCATTGATCTTTTTGATGAACAAGTAATTCGAACATCTCGCTGTACATCTGTAACGTGGCCGTCAAAAACTGGATTTTGGCATCATTTGCATGCACTGACAAAGGAACATGATTTAACATTGGTCATAGCAGACACTATGCCACATAATAAATCGATCCAAAGTCAGAATAATATTTGTTTTTGGAATCCTACTACACAAGAAATTTATAATGAGATACCATCTTCGCGTATTGCACTTGTGTTAGGCAGTAAGATGCATGGTGTTACTTATCGAGATGCAAGTGAAGATATTATTCGCGTATCGATTCCTATGTTAAATAATGTAAATTCATTGAATGTCGCGATGGCTGGAAATATACTTATGCACGAAATAAATCGTCTAATGAATATTGATAATAAAATAAAACATAATAATTAAATATTATATTTCTATTATGTGGTACAAGTATTACATATAATAAAATTTAATTGCAATTTTTCGGTCCAACCATTGTTAATAATTGTTGTGCATGAGTCATAACAGTAACTAGTCATTTAATCAAGCGTAATTAATTTTTTAACTTTTTTTTCAAAACCCTCTCTAGCGAGACGCCATATGGCATATGTATTTTTTCACTCTATTTGACTTTTCGCATTTTTTGTAGAGTTAAAAAATTATTCATTTGCGACGTAATGATTTTTTTTTGCCTTTTTTTTTATTGATCATCCCATGTACGTAGAAATTTTATTGGTTAATCGAAAATTCAAACTTAACTAAATCTTCACGATTCACGAATAAAGAAAATTAATATTATAAAGTAATTATATTTGTGACTAAATTAATGCTGGCAAAAGTTTTAATCACAAAACCTCGATAACCTTAACTCAAGACTATAATCTTTAAATATATTATAGAACGCTAATCATAAATGATCGGACTTGATCTTTAATTTAATAATCATTATATAGTTACTAGAGACTGGACTCAACTCGTAGCTTAAAAAACATAGTTTTGGCTTGAGTCAATTAAGCTACGAGTCGATTTGGGTCCGGTCTCTAATAGTTACAATACCAATACTTCATTTTAATTCTTATAGCCTATAACTTTACATTATTAGCCAAGTGTTTCAAGCCGATTTAATTTTTACGGCTAGACCAAACCATTAAATTTTTACAACTGTTTTCATAAATTCTCAAAAATTGACCGACTGAATATTTGCCGATTCGTTCAAATCAAAAGTTTTATAATTGCCGAATCAATTTTTACCAGATTTTCCAGAATTTATGAAAACAGCTGT
This sequence comes from Cetraspora pellucida, assembly GCA_910591915.1. NCBI lineage: Eukaryota > Fungi > Glomeromycota > Glomeromycetes > Diversisporales > Gigasporaceae > Cetraspora > Cetraspora pellucida. The sequence goes on from CAJVQA010000291.1 coordinate 15,874, forward strand.
AATAGCTTAGTGGCTTAGCTGATAGGTATAATGCCAACCCGAAAATATGGGTCAAAAAAATTCTCTATAAACTTTACACTAAAAATTGCATCTTACAACATGCTAGAGATCAGAAACTAGTTACCAGGTATGGTGACATTAAAACGTAGTGCTCAGCTACCCAGGTACTATTTTAATGGTACCGTGCCTGGTACTGGCAAAATCCTCGTTGTACTGTATGTAGACCAAAATTTTAAAATCAGAACTGTTTCTTAATGTAAGGGTACCCAATATAGATGAATAGTTAGCTGACTAAACAGTTAAACAGCTATGATGAAGACCCAATCGAGGGGTTTGACGATTTCGAACATGCTACAGAAGCGAACAACTGGACAGATGAAAGAAAACTCAAAATAGTTTCTGGATTGTGGAGTGACCGAGTCGCAGTTTTCCGAGCACAACATTTTGGTGGTAACTGTGAGATCTGAAAAAATAAAACGATGTTCGCTACCCTTCCTCCCCTCCCCGATTCAAGAAAAATTGAATTAACAAGAAGGTGGCTTAATTGATTAAGAAACCTACCTAAATTAGATAAAAGCCCAGTACTAGAGACATCCTGGAAAGAATTATTACACAGTCTAGCCCTACTATTATGAATGCCACCTAGCTTAGAGAGTTGATAGAATGTATGATCAAGTCCTTCGAGACGCAGTCAAGGATAACGTTAAAGGAAATGGGTCCGGGTCCAAAGAAACAAACCATGTAAAGGTTAGGAGTTTCAGTGGAAGTGACGATGAAGACCCAATCGAGTGGTTTGACGATTTCGAACCATTACAAAAGCGAACAACTGGACAGACGAAAGAAAGATCAAAATAGCTTCTGGATTGTGGAGCGACTGAGTCACAGTTTTCCGAGCACGACATTTTTGGTTGAGTTGATCGGCTTATAACACTACATAGTATGTAGTAGATCAATGTGCGAATATACTAAAAATAGTAAACTCATGAGATGTTTATACTTCAGTCTAGGAATATACCAAATTAGGATTATGCAGATTGCTCCTTATATAGCATTAAATTGTCGATCAGATTATTCTAGACTTTTCTTTAAAATTGTTCTAAATGTTATAATAAATTTTTTTTTAAAAAAAAAAAAATATTACAAACATAAAATTTTTAAAAGTGACCAGACAAACCGGCTTTTAATTTTATTTTCAAAAAATTATTTATATAAAAAGCATTTAGACTTTCTTAAAAAACTTACTCAGATAGTAAATATGCATAAAATGTTTTTTAAAGTCTAATAAAATTTAACTCGGGCAGGTTTTTATTAAATTTGTATGGCCTAATGAATTCTAATTTTCGAAATAACGCCCACGAGCGTTATTTCATGCTTATATGGTATCCCATAAAACCCTCAAAAAAAAAAAAATTTGGTAAAATGCTGATTAATAGTCCCCTATAAGTTGTACTGGATGCATCAGTTGGTACACTTTTCGGACACCATAAACACAATAGTTACCAGTTAAATTAATATCGAATTATTTAATTCAATTTAAATAGTTACCACTTCAAATAAAATAAAACTCAACTTTAACTTTTAAAATGTCGCAACCAACGAATAGTGGCATTTTATTAATGTTATTAATATAGTTCATCTCAATTCAAGGCACCCATTAAATAAAATATAAATAAAAAAAAAAGGAACAAATTTGTTACAAAAAAAAGGAACCAATATGGTACACATTATACATGTTATCCAATCCTTTGAAACACCAATTTCATTATGATAACAATAATCAACATTAAATGTTCCACTAGTATGTCTCAGCCAACTTAAATGAATATCTTAGTTTCTTAGCGTGGATAGGCCAGGGATGTACTTCAAAACTGCCATTTTTTTACAGGTACTGAATTTGTGCGGCCAAGAATAAAGACAAATGGATTGACAGATAAGTTATTTAAAATTTAAATTTTACATTTTAATATATAACAACAGCTAAGATAAATATTTCATTAGCATTACTTATGCTATGTCTCATTTTTATTTTTAGCAATTCCAATTCCATTTTTATAGCAATGATCAAGATCGAATTTTTCACTAGAATGGTCCATCTCTGCGAATTTTTGATAATATATGAATCCTTATATTCATCCTTTCTGACTTCGACATCACCTTTAGAAATAAATTATAATTAAGAACTACATCGTCATTCGAAAACATAACATAAAATAAAAGCAATAATAATGACCATCCATTACTCTTCTAATTCTACCAATGTCAGCTTTCTGCCCTTGAAGATGCCTTGTGGCTAATTTTGTAAAGATCGAGTAAGACTGCAAAATCACCTTATTTTCTTGTTTAAGTTGTGTCTTTAAGTTCAAAAAGAAGCCCCAAGCAAAAAATGATTCGTAGATTCGAATTTCTCCCCATTCCTGTTATTAATTAAAAAAAAAAAACTTTCAAACACGCAATTGCAATTTAGCATACGAATTAACATCCTTTAGGAATATAACAATACGAACCAGTAAACTTTTCGTATCCTTTCTTACCAAATAGCACTTAGAACGTGACATGGTAAAACTCCTAGCTACAAGAAATAAATCAAGAAATAAATACATTTTAATAAATAGCTAATACTGTAATAATAATAGTAATAAACGAAAAAAAAATTATTAATGAGATCGTTGGATAATCGGGATCTAGATGTAAATCATATTTATAGCTTGATAAAAATAACTTAATTCCTTATTATATAAAAATGCCAATAAAAAGAGGGAAAAAAAGCCAATAAGTGCATATACCGGATGTTTCAGAGGTCACTATAAATGTCCCTTTTTTACAGCCACTTTCATAAATTCTGGGACGACTGACAAAAAATTTACCGGCTGAATATTTGTCGATTCAATAAGTTCATGATTTTGGCAATGATCACTGCCGAATAAAAACTTATCGAATTGGTAAATATTCGGCTGGTAAATTTTTTGCCAGATGTCCCAGAATTTATAAAAACAGCTGTAAATAATTATATATAAGGTCACTTAAAATAGGATGCGTATAGTAACTTTAGAAACATCCGACATACTTCTAAATGAGTTATATATTTGTGTTAGATCACAATTCCTGTTGATCTGCTTCTACTTCCAAATTGTCTGGACAGTCTTGATCGTTAAGCTCATTGTCAGGTTCGAATAAGCATTTGATTTCTTGTAGTATTTCTAACAATTGCTTTCGATTTTTCGACCTTAACCTCGAGTACTTTCTTTGGGCACTTTCACCAAGCTGCTCAAGAAGAGTTTCTATTTTAAGCAAAATATCTTCTTTCTTCATATTTTGTTCATTTTTTTGAGCATTGGCTTCTTGTTTTGTAATAGGTATTAGCCTAAATTGAAACGAATTATTTTTATTAATAAATGTTTCAATAATAAACTTTTGCTGTGCCATTTTTGCAGAACATGTAAAATTTTTTAAATTCTCATCCAATTCATTTTCTTCGCCTAAACTCTGACAAACATTTCTCGAGTTCACTGGGTTTACGAATTCAAGACTTCGCAGAAGAGCGCAAAATCTTTGACATTCTACAGTTGAATTTGGTCGAGTTCTTGGTCCTGACGACTGACTATCGTTATACCCAATTACATTAAATAAATTGTTCCTAAGCTAAAATAGATTATCAAATTAATTTTTAAATTTCAATTAATTAATTAAAATTAATCTTACCTTGAAGAATTTTTTACAGTTACGCACCGCAATCTTCCAATGACGATCTTGTAGGATAGGAGGTATTAAAGCTTTTAAAGTTTTATTTATCTCCTCTATAATTGCGTCTAATCCTTGATGTTGTTTGTATATCCCAGACCGAGAAACGACACAATTTCTCTCCACAACATTGCGTATCTCAGGACGAAGTTGCATCAATTGAACTTCATCAGCAACTTCTAATAGACGATAAATAGGATGACATCGCGCAGACCAAATAGGAGAAAACACTCTTTTTGCAGTCCTTTTTAAAAACGGATCATTAAATCTTATGGCTTTCCGATAATTGACAATTGCTTGGAGGTATACGAATGTCTATTATAATAAAAAAATATTAAAAAATTCTTAATCATCATAAAAGTATAGAATAATCACTATTTACCTGTTCATATTTTATATAGTAAAGTGGATCTCACTGTTCTTTAACCCAAATAAGATATCCCTCAACTGATGGGTTTGGGTGATTTTTTACATAAGGCCACAAAAGTTCCATAGCCATTGCTTGACGGTATATAACACAAATAGAATCCCACGCCTTATGATGATCGGCGCATTTTTTAAAATATGCGAGTTGATTTTCGCTTCGATAACCTTGGTTCATTGTGAATCGCTTTAGATCTATTTCCCTAATTAAAATAAATAAATAAATATTTAAATAAATATTGTACTATTAAATATATGTATAAATAAAATCTAAAATATAAAAATTGTAAATAATGCTAAGTTCAAATAATTTACCAGTTCAATTCTACATACGCACGAAGCATATTCATCTCTTTGTGTAATTGACCAGGTATTAAAACTAACCAAGAAAACTTTTCTTTTAACTTGTTAGCATAGCGGTATGGGACGCCATCACACGCTACTGCTACCCACTTACGGATTCCATCCTTGATACCTGATATTTTCTCTATATGCAAAAGAATTTGTTCAACACTTGCCACCAAATTAGGATTAAGGTTAATCGGATCAGGAACATAGATTTTGGGAATATTAACTTCTTGATCGGCAATTCGTTGGGTAAGACTGATCCTTGGAGTACACGTAGTGCCTTGCTTGTCATCAATTCTATAAGGTTTAAAAATAAGTTGATTAGATAATTGTTCATTTATATTACTTTCGATTTCATTCGCCTTCTCTTTTTGAATTTCGACCAATATTGGCAATTGTGTTCTGCAATCTGGACAATTTTTTCTTTTATTCTCAATATTACGAAGTTTGCAACTAGAACAAAATTTCAATTTAGTAACATCAACTGAAATAGACGCTGCAAGAGAATCAATAACATTAGTAGAGGACTTTTCTTCAGACAATAACATAAGAATCTTGGCTAAATAAGCCTGTAATTCTTCGTCGATGATTTTTTGCATTTGGGTACTAATGTTAAACAATTCTTCATATTGAGACCTGCTAAGAGAACTACATGCCCAAGGTAAATTAGTATGTTGACTTTTGTTTTGTGACGACATATTAAAAGCAATGAAACTGGTGACGATATAATAAATAACTGTGTTGAATTTTCGATCAAGATAATTTTTTTGTCCTCTTTGCTCATTATCAAACACGAGGAACAAAAGGCCTTCGGGCAATGGTTCTTCATACTTTGAAAGTTCCTCAAGCCATCTTTGGAATCTATAATAGCTTCCCGAGCTTATGATATGGTTATCGATGTTAATAACCATCTTTGATCGTGCTATTGAATATTTAATAGCCGAAATAGCGAGTTGAATTTCTGACACATATTTTCTATGTCGAGCCCCGTACATTGAATCAACTGCAACAACAGTTTTAAAAAGCTTTTCTTGACTTGAGGTCTCAGTGGCTTGATTGTTCTTAACCAAAGTTTCAACAAACTTAACCACTACTTGATTACGTTTATTAAGCCATTCACATGGGTTATACATCATAAGACATTCTAGAGTAAACTGATTGCTGTCCTGAATTAATGAATCTAAAGAATATGTATTAAAAATTTTAAATATTATAAATAAATATACAAGAATACAAAATTCAGAGAAAAAACTCTCTAATATCATCAAAAAACATCCCACATTCTGCTCTCGCTATTTCAATAACTGAATCAATTCGTTTCTGTTAAGTAGAAAACCTTGAATCCCACTGCTCAATAAGAACTTCGTTATTTTTACGCTGCTCTTCATATAAATCTCAGATCACATATGCGTTGTCATTGGCATTTTGTAACAACTTTTTCAATTCTTTTACCTCTTTTTTCTGATTTTCTAAATATTGCTGCATTCGCTCAATTCTAGTATTGAGCTCTACAATTAATTGGGATTTCTGGTCATTTTCCAGCTGAGCAAGCTCCAAAAGTTCCTTAGTCCTGTCAAATTCGAATGTTAGATTAGCATAAGCAGTTGGATAGCCTTGATCAGTATCAAGCCGGGCCTTTTTATTTTCTTGACTTTCTTCTTCGCTTTCTTGATCTTGATATGAATCACTAAGAAGCTCATAAAAATGATTATTAATAACTAATTGCATATAATGCTTTGAACAAAGAGAATGCGAAGCTAAAGAAAGATTTGCAAGTTCTGGCATATAAGGATGAAAAAGAGCAAGTCACTTAGCTGCCTTTGGACCATCAGCATGTCGTCGGCTTCGTGGGTCTGGATTACAAGGTTTCAAACCAATATCACTATACGTTCTAATTAAATTTGCAAAAATGCATCTGAGTTCTTCTGCTAGTTGTCTCTGGGAAGTCGCCACTATAAAAAAATATTTAAAATATAAGCTCACGTTAGTAAGTTCAAGGTTCTACGCTTTAGCTTAAATGAAACAAACTCTCAAATTTCGACTCTCATTTACTTTTTTGATTAAAGCTGATTAGAACTGATTACTGTTGATTACTTAAACTAGACGTCTCAATCTATATATTCGAAAGGTCTGCTAACGATTAATTATTGTAAAAAAAATTTTTTTATTAATGCAGTAATGTACGACTTTGTAGATGGTAATAGGCATGTGAAGCCAATCAAATTGAAGAATTCGCCTGTAGATCATTCTAGAACGCGATTTCCTAATTCGGTATATCCCTTGACTGTACTTTTATCTATAGTAACTTTTTTAAAATCAAAACACAAAAATGAAAATTATATATATAAAGGTGATATTTATTTTTTTTTGCAATAAAAAATATTGTAAAAAATATTGAAATTTATCGATTAAACTGATTTCGTTATTAAAATAAGAGAAATCGAATATTCTTCCTTTTTTTTTTATATAAATTTTCAAACAATTCAAGATGACAGCCTTTGTTAAGCAATAAAGTTATTCTAAACTCATGAATTCTTCTAAACAAGCGATGATACTCAAACAAATAACATTCATACAGAAAAGTACACGAAAAAAAACAAGCAAAAAAACAACACTAAAAAAACAAAAAAGCATCGAACATAAAATAAAATAACAAAACAAGAAAAGTTAATAATTTTGAAAAAAATATAAACGAAAGAACATGGGCTAAAGCAAACAATAAGCAGAGATCTAACATAAACTGGCCATAGAACAGTTAGGATTGGGTAGAGCGAGGTTAAGACTCTTTTTTGTAAAAACAAAAAACCTAATAAAAATGGCTATAAAATGGTTGAATATGATTGGATGGGACTCTTCCTACAGGAAAAAAAGAGTCCTAACTAAAAATGATTGGTTAGAATTGAGGTTGGGGTTTTATCCATGTATTTTGATCATTGTTCATGAAGTGCTAAATTCAGGTGATGTCCGGCTTTTACCCCTGTAATAACAATAATAAATCTTTTCAGTCTATTGTTATCCTCTGTAGAAATTTTAGTTAATCACAAAAATACGATCATTAACAATTCTGGTCAAATGTCAACTTTAGTCACATATGCATATAGATTAAATAATTACAGAATTAGAGGAAAAACTTAAAGTATAAATTTTATAATACTGTTTTTTTAAATTTTATATAATGTAAAACTTACAATAATTTCATGAAAAAGGAAATAAATGAGAGTGGATGCTTTAAATGCACACGCATATTTATTATAAAAGTGACTGCCTTGATGTACTGATTTGCATATATATCTTAAGTTAACCGACGATTACTAGGCAGACCAAAAAAATGCATTCTAAAGCACAAAAGTTAACAGACACAATACTATTGATAAAGAAATTTATAAAATAAAAATATAAAAGCAAATCATCAAAAATGTTAATAACACTTAAGAACCTTATGAATTTAACTTTTAACACTCTTTCGAAAGATTATGACTTTTGATAATTGGTTTATTGGGACAATACGATAATATCTTTTAAGTTCATATACTGTATAATAGTATTATGTTTAGAAAGGAGTATTATTTGTTATCACGTTAAATCATACTGTTCATCTAAGCTAAACTTTTCAACTTTTTTTTCTAACATTCCTCGCGACCTTTTGTTCAGGTGTACAAATTCTTTGTCTTTTAGGAGATTTCAATACAATGAATGAACAATAGTTTACTTTTGCAAAGTTGGTATTTTTAGTTTTATTTATCATTATTTTTTATTCATTATTATTATTACTATTATTATTATTTTTTTTTTTTTTAGATTTTACAACTTCATTTGACTGAAACTATTTCCTGAAATTAGATCTTTTGCCTAAAGAAAAGAAGGTATGGTGTATCGGATTTGTAATCTTCACCCTCTGCAATGATTTTTGACAAAGTAGACGTTATAACAAAGTTATCGTTTAAATGATACCAATTACCGTCCTCTATAAAAGAAAATGAATTGTTGAGATTATTTTAATTTGGATCATTTTTAAAGTTTGATCAAATTATACATTGTGATTATTTTTAATTTGGATCATAATTATAAATTATGATTATTTTTAATTTTGATCATAATTAAAATTAACATACATACCTTCATCTTTTGCGTAAGTATAATAATGTCCATATTCCGCAGATGTTCCGGAATGTACAACAATTGCAGACAAATCATATTCAGCATTACCTGTTTCACTATCCATATCACTATCTGTATCATAGTAATAATTTCCATTGCCATTTGTTTTTAAATCAACTGTTCCATTCATTGGATGATGTAATCCATTAGTGTGATTTGACTCATTTTTTGAACTATGTTCATTTGTGTCTGGAAAGTACTTTAAAGATAATGTATCTCGAAGCATAACCTAATATTTAATCAAATTCATTAGTTTTAAAATAATAACAAAATGACACAGGATGAATCCACAGTCAAAAATGGTTACCTTATTGATGCAGGTTACTACCTAATATCTTACCCTAATTTTACGTCGCTTGGCACCCTCATATATCTATATTTATTTATTTATTTATATTTGAATTGATCCGCATCAAAAGGTAACCAAAACTAACTTAGGTTTCATCCTCTAATAATATTAAAACTTACAGGAGTCATAATTTTTATTCTTCTTGCATATCTTGTGTCATATTCAAATCGATTAAGTGATAATATCAAATAACGTGGAGGGACAATTATTCGTGTTGTCTAAATCGTACACAAACCATTTGTCAATATGAATTAACTTTAAAGATTAAAAAAAAAAAAATCATACTTTAACTGCATCTTGTAATCCATTACATTTATCACAAAAATATTGATTATCTTCATTTAACTCTTCTGGAGTAAAAAATTCAAGTAACATAGCATCAAGTGAAAGTTTATCAGCTAATAAGTAATTAATATAGTTAGAAATAAATGAAGTATTAAATTCAAAATATTGGTGATTAATGGGTCAACCCACATTCATTTTCAACTTTAAGTGATAATGTAAGATCATGAAAATCTTCCTTTTCAAAGGTTAAAACATAAAAATATTAGTTATTAAAATTTAGATAATTTCATAAAAATCAATTTATAATATTTATTATTATTATTATTATTACCTTTGTTCTTGATTGATTACCACATGATAAACATTTTATCGTATTTTCCAATGTACCACCAAATGTAGAAATTGGTAATTCATTATAATTAATCTGAGATGTAGATTGATTGTCTATTTCAAGTCGTGGTCGTTTGTTAGATACAAATTGATTAAACTCTTCTTCAATTTGACTAAATAAAATTCTGTAACATATATTGTTTTAATTAAATGTGAAATTTATATTGAAGACAAAAAATAGTACAAATAAATACAATTATATAACTTGCTTCAAAAATTCATGGCAATCTTGTTGACGACCATTATTAATCCAACGAGGAAATGTCTATAAACAATAAATAAAATTTTGTTTTATTAGATTCAACAAAAACTATACAACATCACACCTTACTAATAAAATTCTAACCTCCAATAATGCAGAAGGTGAAACATATGACTGAGTTAAGCAAGCCATAGCACCGAAACAGACGTTAAGTTGATGAAATGTTGAGGTTTTGGATTTATTACTAAAAGAGAAAAGAGATTTAGATAGTAAATTTCTTATAAATTTAATAATAATAATAATAATAATAATAATAATAATAATAATAACTTACGTGCTTGCATTGATTATACGATTTCGAAACTCCAATGAGTTAAAGAGTGCCTTTTATACAGCAATATTAAAATAAAAATTTATTATGTTAAATAAGTTATCATTGTTATAATAAAGAGTAAGTAGTTACAATTTGTTAAAATATAAAATGTATCAACCTGCAGCACACTATTCATGAAACATGTGTTCCCTAAATTTTGTAACCCAATTCTTTTACGTGATTTTTCAGATTTTTCAATAGGTTTGTATGTTGATTCTAGAAAGACAATAATTAGAAATAATTTAGATAACTTGATAACGTAAGTATTAGTAAAAGTACATGTATTGGTCAAGAATTTACCTGTAATCTTTATGTCTTTATGCCAATTATGATCTTGCAGAATAGTTCTGATTTCACTTGAATCTAATTTTGGCTAATTAATTTAAATATGAAAAATTATATAAATACAATATAATTAAATATATATTAATACAACATAAATATAATATATATCAATACAACGTAAATATAGTATATATCAATACAATGTAAATAAATTTTTTAATATATTTAAAATAGAATACCATTTCCAAACTTTCTAATTTCTGTTTAATAGGTGTATATTGATTTTGATTTGTAGGAAAACGGGTCATTAAACATTGAGCAATGCTAGAAAGCTTACGCAACTCTTTAACTTGATCACGCTATTTTTTTTTACGAATGTAATAAAAATTATTAATAATATTAATTTTAATAATTGTATTGAATAATTAAATTTACAAATAATTTACAAACCTCTAGAGATATAATTTCCAACATTTCTGAGTACATTGGAACAACTAACTTAAAAACGTCAGGTGCAATTTGATAACCAAGAAGCATATATTCAACAACCAATAAAGCCTCTTCACGTGATTTTTTGTCCCGTAAATAGTTGAAAACTAACATATATAGATAATTTATTAGTTAATTGTTTATTATATTTAAAGGAATTATTATAACGATAATAATTATTTTTTATTTACCTTTTGTAATATTGTTACGTGTGATTCGAATTAAAAGATCATGACCTTTGACAGTTTCCAAAGCTTTCATTAATCCAACGATCCAATGACCTAAATAAATAAAGAATTTAATAACGTTAAAAATTGTTAAATTTAAAAAATAATAGAAATTTAAATCATTTACCTATATTTTTAGCAAATGGATGTGGTATCATCTCAATCATATGCCGTATACTTAATTCGAAACGCGAAATATCTTCACGAAAATTTTTTTGAATATAAGGTGAAATTACTAATAAATTTCCAATATAAACAATTAATGAATAATTTAGTAAATCATTAATAAAAACGTTCGATAAGCGTAATTTTCATTATCATGAATTAATTGATTCAATTTTACCAGACAAATGATCCAATGGTATTTTACTAATAAGTAACGCGATTGCAAATGAATGTGATGAAAGTGCTGAAAGCCTTATGAATATTTCTCGAATTGTGAAATTTATTAACTCTTCACTAATAAAATAAATAAATCTTGAGTATATATATATATTTTTTTATTAAAATAATTAATAAATTGTCTAACCTTTCTTTCCATAATGATTCGATCAAATGTACTGACTTCTCTACGTATTCACGGTTAGTTCCGTCTATTGATTCATTAGGTACCAGACTTAACGTATGTATAAGTAACTTTATTATAAAAAAAAAATTAAATAAAAGTCAATATTAAATATATATATATACATATATTACACAAAAAACATGTAAAAAACAAAAAGTTATTTCTTGTATTTACTTGTATGACCATATTTCGATCCGAAGGAATAGTCTTTGGTAGGTCACAAAACATAAGTATGAATAATGATTGTAAATCAAATCTCCCTTTCCATTGAACAAAATATTTTTCGGCACATTTCTGTAATAATTGACAATCATTTTCAATACATCCTATATATTGGTCATCTGCTATCTCTAAATATGTAAAATTTGTATTAAAAAAAAAAAAAAAAAAGATAATTTTTGATTAATCATATTTTATTGCTATATATATCATATATCTATTTTATTATTAATTTTTAAATACCAGCTTTGTATTTGATCACTTTTGTTGTCGCTCTTAGATGTTTATATACTTCTGGAACCTAGAATAAATCAAAGATTATTTATAACTAGAGTGGATATATATATATATATATTTACTTATTTATTTATTTATTTAAAACATACATTTGCACCAACTCGTTCGAGGTTATGTTTTAAGTCGTCTGAATTAAAATATTCCATATATATTTGTGGTTGAGTACGGGCCACCCAAGCCAGAACATTTTCACCAACCTCGGCGTGTATACGAGTTGGCTTCTAAAATAATTAAAACGCGACCTGTTTAGATAGAAATAAAAAAGCTATAAAACAAAAAAATTTTAATAATACCTCTGATAAAAGATCATATAAAAAATTGCATAAATTTTTCCAAATATTTTCAGGTATTTCAGGCATTTTGTGATCGGGTTCGGAGGAGAGCTTTTCTACAATTGCTTTTTTTAAACCTTCATTGAGGTTAGATTCTAATAATAAGTGAAGTATTTTTTGTATTTGTTCCATTCTTTGTAAAAAGTAGATTCGATCTATTTTTCAGTTTGATCACGGTATAAACGAAACTCGATAAATTTTATATACGTATCAACGAACTATCGAGAATTTGAAAACCAACTCTAGTATATAGCAATGTTACACGTGCCGGATTATCGGCACGTTCCTTATGAATATAAATGTACATACGACGTACGTACTTACGTACGTACGTAAGTGCGTACGTAATAGACTCTGACACATAATCATTTTACGAGCATTAATTAAAAGATTTCAAAAGAATTTACGATCTTCAGAATAATGCTAGTCAAATATATTTTGTATCATTAATAGGTTATAGTTATTAATATATTAATTATGTTAGTCAACCATTCATATGATCTATATGATCTTAAAACAATACTATCAACAAAAATAACTTAAAATACTGGATATATACAAGTGTCATTCTTGATTTACGTTATGCAGTAATTTAATGACACTCGAAATAGCATTTAGAAATTTTAGCAATTCAGAACTAATCTTTTGCGTTAATAATTTTTATAAAAAGTATGTGATGTTTATATATGAGTGTCGCTAAAAGAAACCCCGAAAAGTTAAATATGACTTATATTTAAATTTTCGGGCGACACTCATATGTCGTAAGTGAAACCGGAATTTCTTAGTTAAATTAAGGTTAGAGTATATGATAAACTCAACTCTAAAATACACCCTTAATTATTAGATATATATTTATGAATTTATTTCATAACGATAAAAGTAATACGTATATAGATAGAAATTATTCTATAATTTATTATGCAAATAATTTTGTCCATGAAAAATATACATGCATCTGAATATAATAGAATGCAACAGACAAGAGAAATGAATAAAAATACATTATCGTAATTATTCAAAGTAATAAAAAAAGACCAAAAACAAAAAAGCTTTTAAGATTGAATTTTAATATTTGTTTTAAATAACTATGGAAATAAAAAAAATTTTTTTTGCTAATAGTAAAATGTTTTAAATAATTGTATGAAGCGAACGGTTAAACAAAGTGTTGGGCATTAGATAAATTGAAAAATATTAAGATGCCCAACACTTAGTTAAACCTATAGTTGACTCTCGGAAATATGTTCACGAGGTTGGTATCGCATCAAATCATCTTGTTTATAAGAAGAATTATGAACACTCTGGGCACGACCGGATGGATCTTCGGAACATCCTTTTTATGATTGCAACAAAATAAATAAATAAATAAATAAAAAATAATAACAATAAATCAAAAATTTACGATTTAACAAGTATCATTTAAGATAATGACATACCCCAATCTTTTCTTGGAATCCATCTTACAACACTTTCTGTGCAATAATCACCTGGGAATAAACTATCAAATTGTTCTCTATACCAATAAGCTTCTTTAGTTTGTGGAGGATCTTTAGGCCAACGTTTAGCAGAATTTGCTAATTGTTCATCGGTAACAGATTTTTCGCTAATGTCACGGAGAGAATCAATCCAGCTATAGCCCACGCCATCAGAAAATTGTTCCTTTTGACGCCAGAGAATCGAATCAGGTAAGTAAGGATGAGAATCACCAGTTGTTGAAACATCAAAAGCTTTACGAAGGATGTACTATAATAACATAATAAACAAATATATATATATATTATACATATGTATTAAAAATTTTAGAAATATGCACTAATAAAGCAATAAACATACTTTTTCCATTTTTCCATCTTTGTGGATCTTTTCTTCAGGATCAATTGTCATCACAACATCAAGTAAATCTTTATCCAAGAATGGTACTCGAGCTTCAAGTCCCCAAGCCATTGTAGATTTATTGGCACGCAAACAATCAGAAGTGTGCAAGTTCTTTACACGTGCGACAGTTTCTTTATGAAAATCTGCAGCAGATGGAGCGTTATGGAAATATAGATAACCTATATACAAAATATAAAAAATATACAAAAATGTACAAAATATGCAAAAATGTACAAAAAATACAAAATATACAAAAAGTATTTAACAATAGAATTAAATTACATTGTCATTTGCTATTTTCATTTTAATATCATATATATACTATGATATATATACTATGATATTATATAGTATAATCAAATTAATACCTCCAAGCATTTCATCGCTTCCTTCACCACTTAAGACCATTTTAACGCCTATTCCACTAATTTTTCTCGATAATAAATACATTGGAGTACTAGCTCTAATAGTTGTTACGTCATAAGTCTCTAAATGATATATGACATCGTGAAGAGCATCAAGACCTTCTTGAATAGTGAAGGTATATTCATGATGATCAGTGCCAAGAAATTCAGCAACTGAACGTGCAGCTATTAAATCAGGAGAATTCGGAAGTCCGATAGAAAACGAATGAATCTTGGTCCATGTAGTTACAACACCTGTTATAATAACAAAGGTAATAATAATAAAGGTAATTAAATTTTAATAATAATAATTTTTAATAATAATAATAAAGGTAATAATAATAAAGGTAATAATAATAAAGGCAATAATGCTTACGTTCATCAAGTTCATCATCTTCGAGACCGTCTTGAGAAGCAGCTAATTTAGCAGCTTCCCTTGTTGCAATTGCAGCGATTAAACTTGAATCTAAACCACCACTTAACAAGACACCGAATGGAACATCACTCATTAATCTTTTTTGAACAGCTCTGATCATAGTTTTCCTTAATAAGCTATAATCGATTGAAGTAGTTGGTATGAAATCATTATTCCACCATATAGGTTGGTAGTATCTTGTCGTCTCACCAGTTTCAGAATCATATATAAAGCCCGGAGGAAATGAAATGATTTTATCACAATCATCCTGAAGTGCTTTTAACTCTGAAGCGAAATAAACAGTGCTGGGAGACTTTGATGACCAGCCTTGATAAAGTGTAGTGATACCGATAGGATCACGTGCAGCAATAAATCGATTTCTATTTGTATCAAGAAGGACAAAGGAAAACATTCCATCAAGTCGTTTAACAACATCATTTCCTATTTCAGAGTACTATTAAATAAAAGAAATCAAATTAGATCGAATTAAAAAAAGAAAGAAATATATATAACATTATATATATATATATATATATATATATATTATATATATTTTTTTAAGTTTGACCATTACCAGATGAAGGATAATCTCACAATCTGACCGAGTCTTGAATTGTACCCCATCTTTAAGTTGTTTTCTTAAAGTTTTGTGATTATAAATTTCACCATTAACCGAAAGAATTATAGATTTATCATCATTAGTGAGTGGCTGAGCTCCACTTTCTAAAAGAGGTGAAAAGATTTAAAAAAAAAAAAAAGAAAAAAAAATTTTTTTGTATTTATTAATTCAATACATACCAACACCAACTATGGCTAGTCGTTCGTGACAAATGATATTGTTACCAGAAATCTCACACCCACTCCAATTAGGGCCTCTATGTCTTATTCTAATTTAGAAAGGCAAAAGTTTAATGGATATATTAATATTAGTTCAAAAATATTAGATCGCCCAGATATTTGATATGAAAAAAGTCAAACCTTTTAGAAAGTAATAGAGCCCGCCGACGAAAGTTGTGGATGTCACCTTGATAATTAAAAGCTGCAAAGATCCCACACATATTCTAGAAAAAGATCAAAATAATCAACAATGTTTTACTTTTTTTTCAAAATTTGACTGACAGTAATACGGTTATTTGAATAAAAGATTAGATACAAACTTAATAGAGTATTTATTCGAGAATAGTAAAATATAAGCAATGGTATCTAAGGTGGATGTCTTGGAAATATGAATGTACATCAACATTCACAAACCTTATCGTTATATACTGATCACTATGGTTTACAGTAGTACGTATAAAAATTGAATGACGTAAACAATAAATACTAGATCAAATTGTTCGTTATCTCAAAAAAAAACAAAATGACTTCATCGCATTCATTTAAAAAGTTTATATAGATAACAATGAATAGATTGTTTTAAGTTTAAATTGTTTTGATTTCGGAATTAAGTATAAAGATATAGAACACAGATTTTCAAAAACCACACAGCATGTTATAATGCAGTCCATACTAAGTCCAATATCGAAATAATAAAGCATTCTCACAAATTTTAAGTTACACATTTAGATTGACTTGATAAGATTGATTATCGAAGATAACACAAACATAATCACGAATATTTACACCAGGTGATTGTCATCAATCAAAATCAAGAAATGAAATCTTAATTGTAACCAATATTGGACATTTAAAAAAATCAAATTATATAATATAAATTTTTATATAAAAATGTTTATACGTATAAAAATGTTTATTTGTTGACTAATGATCAATCAGCAGACTTTTACGACTTATTCGTATGTACCGGTATGTATTAGCAATAGATCTCTGTTTATCCAACCATGCGCTTTCTTGAACCTACTTTTGCAAAAATCAACTCGGATATTTCCTGCTAATTAAGAGGTACCCTGACGATAAATGTAGTACCCATATGTTGTACACGAGAATAAATGTTTCAAGGGTAGGGGTAGATAGCGAAATTCTACGTATTCATTTTAATACAACACGATTAGGTATCCTATAAGGATTGGAACCGTTTAACCGTTTAAAAATTGCTTCATAGTTCCGGGCAGAATTATGTTAGTTGTGGGCCAGAATTCTTTTAATGCCAGTCAAATTAAACGGTTAAATGGGTTAAGAAAATTTTTAGGCGGTTCAAATCCCTAGTACGTATCCTAATGGCCTTTGAATATTTAAATTAGTAATTTATTAAAACTATATATATTTAAATAATTGTGGTTAGAATAGAAAGCTAGCTTACATAAGTTAACGAATGCTGTGCACCTATCGTTATCGTTATACTACGTATACGTAAATTTTCATACTAAGTGTTTTTATATGCTTAGAAATCAAAAAACAAGTTAATTGTTTATTTCTCATTCCACATTTCCATTATCCTACTTTAGCATCATTCTATTTCAATATCATCTTAGTATATCATCATTTGGTCGTATCTTTTTTGCAAAGTACTATATGAAAATAGCATTGCATTGATTGCTGGAATAAAATCTCATATCGATATTGTTGATTAGTGTTTAACTCTTGTGAAACAAAGTATCATTCAATTAATGGTGATACTGAAATTATCGTACCTACCTGATTCGATCAATTATTCTTATTGGTTAATTTTAGCATTATTATCGTCCATTTATGTTCGTTTATTAATCAAACTAGGACTACCCGTGAAAAGTCCGGTCCGGTCCCAGAAGTCGAGTCTTAATTTGTACTCGGTCCCATGCGGACTCAACACCTGTCATGTGAAACCTGTGACACAATGAATCCTTTGTATTACTTAAATAATGTGGTGTCCCAAATCTGCTCGGGACCGACTATAATTTTGACCAATCGAATTTTAAGATCAGGTGTAACGTAAAACCAATAGCTCTAAATTTTTATTAGGAAACCATCTTCTGCTGTCTAATTAAAAATGTTTCTCGTGAAATTCTACAAATAGCTATCACATTGTTCTAACTATAATGCGATTTAATTTTACACATAATTTTTTTACTAAGAAAACAAAAGTTTGTTTTGACTACCACGTACACCCGATCACATCCCTACCCGGATTAGATCGTAGACTACACAATTGATTAGTTAATTAAGTTATAAAACTCCTTAAAACTTTTTGATGGATCGAGTCCAAGCTTAAATGGGCTGGAATACGTATGCGCATATGTGTATGTATATGCTTATTAACATTTAATCTTTTATGTGTAAATTTCAAATTTTATATATAGTAATTCACCATGATAAAATTTTTATACATAGTAATTCAGCATAATAAATGGTTATTTACCATGATAAATTGAAACATTTCGTTATCAATTCGAAAAATACAAGAAATATGATGTCACAGTACTTAATGTACTCTTATCCTAACCTTAATTAGCCTTAATCTCTAATTAAAAAAATATAATAGAAATTCTCATTATACGTATTACTTTAGATTTCACCCCTTTCTATGTTGTATTACTTGCACAAATAAGTATTTCGGGTAATCTAAAAGCTTTAGTCTTTATATAGAGATAATATCCAAAGCTTAACACATTGAATTTTTAAATTATCAACTTTAATAAAGTGCAGGAATCTAGACTCTTCAATTTCCGCATGGGAATAATACTCTAAAAACAAAATGTACTTTAATAGCCAATTGTTCATGCATATACTACTGAAACTTGAATAAGTCACTATTGAGAATGCCAATTTTAATTTATTTAAATAAAAAAAACGGCTCGGGGTATGGTATGGGTTGCCATCGAAAATGTACGAAATAGTTACTTATCTGTTATCTGTTATCGTATTACACACGTACGTACGTACGTACGTATGTACAGGCGCGTTTTATTGAATAACCCAACTCAAGATAACACATGAATTACGATTCTGGGGACTAAAGATACTGATGAATTAACTTTTACCAGTTTCCAATAGTAGTAACATCTAATGATTTGAACCGGATAGGTCATAATCGGATAACCGAACTCATCCAAAAAATTTCGGTTGAACCGGTTAAGAGAATGTTTACAAATACTTTCATAATTCCTGAAACACCTATAACAATTAACCGAATGATATTCCGGCCGATTCTATTTAGTTGGTGATTTCGGCATAATAGATTCAATAAAATTGATACATATAATTTAAGATCAGATTACGTACGTGTATATCTCTTGTTGAATGTAGAAATATGTTATTTTTAAGCATCTTCGTTGACAAATACAGTAATTGAAAAAAACTTGGGTGTTAATAGGCTCTCTATAAGTCAGGTTTTCAAACATTCTCAAAGATACAGATATATTGAAAACCTTTCATCATTTTTAGGAAAGCTACGAATAAGATATTTTAAAACTTTAATGAAAGAAAAATATATATAACTGATATTTGTATAAGTTACAATTAGAGATGGAATTTTTTGACTAAACGTAAAATTAGTTTTATGACAATCTGAAGGGCTTTAAAATCAACCTTGATATACAAATGTAAAGTAATAATGTTTATATATGAGCTTATACACCATCTTTAAGATTTGCATCAATTCGTGTAATATGTTTATTATACAGTTATAAAAGCCTAACCTGTATCCATGGCTTTTTAATATTTCTTGCTAAGGTTTTATTGGTTAACAAAAGCCTCTTTTTCATAAATTTTCGTATAAACTGGACGACCCAGCCAGAACAGACACCCAAAAATGCAGGTCATGGGCCTGTCAAGCAATATAGAAGAATCATATGATTGAAATACCACCACCAGGAACATGAAAATATAAATTTGGTTTGGCAAAAATATTTTCAATATAGTCAAAAATATTAATTTATATTATTTACCAAGATTGGCCAATCACAATACACAATTTTGTGTAATACAATATAACGTGATCAGTAATGACAAATTGTCAAAGTTGGTTTCATTAATTGATTAATCAATTAGTTGCAACTGGTTGATTAATTGATTAATTGCAACTTGTTGATTAATTGATTAATTGCAACTTGTTGATTAATTAATTAGTTGCAACTAATTTATTAAGTAAAAAATAATTTTTTAATTAATTCTTTGCAACTAATCAATTATTTTTTAATTGATTGGTTGGTGTTTAAAAAATTCAGTTAATTAGTTGTTAACTAACTAATTAATTAATTAATTAATTTTAATTTTAATTTGTATCAATCATATAACTTTTCAAAAAAACATGTTTTTTGTTTGTTGATTTTTATTTCTTTATAATTTGGTCTAAAAAATATTTAATTTATATATAAATAAAAAAATAAATGTTATTATAAATTTAAAACAAATTAAAAAAATTGATCAATAATTTATATATTTAATTATATAAATAAACAAGCAATTAAATTTTTATAATATGGTGACCTAGTAAAATAGTCAGATTGTCAATCTTCAAGTGGCAAATCAAGAGTTCAAATCCTATAAATATCAAATTTTGAAAATTATATCTGTGTTATAGTAACTGACTCTGTTGATCAGTTGGATTAGATAAATCTGTAACCTTCAGTCACACCATCTTAAATAGAAGCTCAGAGCATCTATATAAAGTGCAATATTATATATACATAGAGAAATATTTAACTAGTATTGTATAAGACTTTAGTGCAAATCCATAATAAGACTATTAGGTGCAAAAAATGAAGAAACTATGAAGTCAGAAGTCTATTTAGAAATTCTGAGTAAGAAGGTAGTACAAACTTTTGATAGTGCTATCAAACTGATAAAAGTTTATGAAATATCTTTATTAAAAATAATTAAATAAACTAAATGATAAAATGTGTAAAAGAATACATAACTAATTAGATCACTAAAATTGCTAAAAGAAAAGAATAGTAAGATATATTATACCAGGCCATTTGAATTAGAAATCTGGAAAGTTCTGTTAGTTCTTAGTTGTAATTAATAGAAGATAATAAAGAAAACATCAAAAAGATGAGTACTAAGTTTTGGATAAACCTTATAAGAATATAGTAGTTTAATGGTTAGCCCTAACTAGTGTTCCTAGGTTCAGTCCTGTTCAATTTAGGTTCATGAACTAAGTTCATTGAACCAGAACTGAACCTCAAATTTTGCAGATCATTAAACATGAACCTGAACTAAACTTAAAATTTATGAACCTGAACTGAACTTGAACTTAAAATTTGGTTCAGTTTAGGTTCAGTTCAAAGTTCATGAACATGTTCAGGTTCAATATTATATATATATTTTTTATATATAGAACAAATTTACT
>CAJVQA010000292.1:0-37413 GCA_910591915.1 Cetraspora pellucida
TTATTAGTAGCATATATCAATTTTAGATGAAAATTTTAATATACCATACATAACTATATAAAAATGATCTACATGCCTCCTACCCTTAACTTTACTCTATTCAGTTTACAATAATATCAACTAAAGTAAAACTATTACTCTTTTGTTATGGCATATTTACTATAATCCACTTTTCTCTTATATATACTCAAACACTCCTAGTTATAAATTACAATCCTCTTGGACTACTAACCTCAAACTTCAAACATCTAAGTTATTACAAAAAAAATGCTTTGTTTTGGCTTATATGAATTATAGTCTTTGGATTGTCTTATCACAATCTGAACTATCATACATATTATCTATAGCTGAATCCTTTTATGCTATGGCCAATATTCAAGTTAACCTTTTAAAATCCATTCTGGTTACCAACAATCCTTCACTTCATTATACACTTATTTCTTATAATAACCATCTTCTTCCTCTATACTCTTTTAAAATACTTTTTAAATTTTTAGGTTGTTAGTTTACTTTGGGCAACAAACAATCTAAACAAACAAAACTACTTATCTCTGAATCTTTTCAACTCATTCAAATCACTAAAACCAAACATATTACTGACTTACATGCTTACTATATTATTAACACAATGATCATTCCTAGTCTTGAATACTGACTTCAAAATATTATAATCAATTAATCAACTTGCAACAAAATTTTTACTTAGCATATTAGTCTTGTCAAACTTAAAACCAAACTTTGTCATACAATACCTTCTAGTACCCTTTTATATCTACAAATTTACAACATCAAACACATTTGAGACATTCAACTGCAACATTATATTCCTAACCTTTTTAAACAACTTAATAATCCTGACCTATTAGGCACATCTACTTGTATTTGAATCCAACAATTACAAAACAATCTTTGGTCTTCAATTAGCATTTTCTTTTATCCCAACCCAATTATTGATGGTCCTAACTAGCTAACTACAAACTTTAAAATTATACAGCTTATTAAACATATTGGTTGGACATTCTCAATCAATTCAACTTATAACATTCCTTACACTTTATATGATAGAACTATCTTTCTGAAATCTTTTCTCTCTTCTAATTCCAAATACCCTGTTTTCAAAAAACAACTTAGACACTATAAACTCCTCTTTCTTGATCAACTTATCACTTATGATAATTTATATTTATTACATAGATATCATATTTTTTCCAGACTAAACAAACTTCCTAAAGGTGTTATACCTCAATGGTTTACTATTCTTGAGAATATTACTACAAGTCATTCTTATTAACGTTCATTATATGATCATTTTAACCTACCTCAATCTAACTAGTTTTTTTATACTACTAGCTATTTTAACTCTAATACCAAGTTCTGGTTACTTATTGTTTTCAATAATCAAATCATTGTCAGCAAGGCCAGAAGGCATAATAGCTCTACAGGTCTTACTCTTATTACTTACTGGCACTGTTTATTTCAGTCTTAGTTTATTAACCCATATCTTACTTCTTCTTCTACTACTACTATATGTCCTGGATGCTATCTTAATTCTAATACAATCACTAACAAATGCATCATCTTTATTTCTACAAATTTGGCTACTAAATTACTTTGTTGTATTAATTCTGACAAAACTCTCAACCTACATGCCAACTTCTTGATATTGCATACTCTGTAGCTATTTGATATCCTGTACATATTCTATTTTTTTCTTCATTAACAATCAATTCATAACAATTAATTTGCATCTTTCAATTATGCCAACTTACTGACAGTTTACAGTCTATTGCTAATTCTAATTATAACCTAACTACTATCTTATTTTATACTGATGGTTCTGTTATTGAGCTTGGTACTTCTCAATGCTTTATAGGCATAGGCTGGATCCAAGTTAATAATTCTACAACTACTCATTCATTTCAGACACAAGTTAAACTTTGGCTATGCTTTTTCAAAGCTAAAATTTTTGCTATCCTTTTAGCAATTATTACTGCTTCTAAAAATTGTTCTGTTCATATCTTTATTGACTTACAATCTGTAATCTCCAAATATTACAGTATCTGCTTATCAGCTTCTAAACTTTCTTATACTCATATACTATACTTTTCTATTTGGCAAACTCTTATCAACTTCATTAACTTATACAATATTTAGCTCACTTTTCATAAAGGTACTGCACACCAAGATGACCCATTCAATAATCTTGCTGACCAGCTTGCTTGTAGTTATCAAATACTATCTTTCTTAATATTTCTAAATAACAATCCTTATAACTCTGCATATATTCTATTTATTGACCAATTTTCTATTAAGATTCCTATTCAATGCTCTATTCATACTATCTGTCAAGCTCATATTATAATACTTTAGACATCTCAACATCGTTTTCAATAATGATCTACTATTGCATCTAATATTAACTAGGAAGCCACTTGGCTTTATATTAATAACAATCAAAAAGTCTCTAACTTTGCTCATAGTTTTCATTCCTCTACTCTAAAAACCTTTTGTGTTAAAATTCTCTTGAATGAACTACCTGTTCCCTATACTCTTCACAAACATAACTCTTCTTACTCTTTTTTCTGCCACCAATGCAACCAAACTAGTTTCTTACTATACTGAACTCTTTGTCCTTCCACTCAAACAATTTACTATCTAATTTTTAATTTTTTTAACTGCATCTTAAATGCTACTGCTCTTGACATGTCTGCTAATTCTGTTTCTAATCTATATCAAGAAATTCTTATACTTAACAGTTTTAAACTATACAACTTTTCTTATATATTATCTCTTATTTCTATTTTATCTGGCTTAGTTTCTATTGACCTTGTTTTTACTATTCATAATACTTTTATTCCTTATTATATAGCTACCTCTCTTTCTATTAAATTTCTTCTTCATTTAAACTAACAAATATATAAACAATTATGAATTCCATATTGTATTTCACAATCTGCTCAGTCTTCTATTACATCTTCTACAAACTTAACTTATAATTCTCCTTCTAATATACTATTACCTCCTATTTCAATACTACAAATTATTACTAAAATTGATTTTTGGACTATCCAATGAATTAAATATCATATTCCTTTCTTATATATTATTACTAATACCCAAATCTAAGTGAGCCTTGACCACTTTTGTAGGTTTAGATTACAGATTATATGTTTAAGTCTTTATTCTTTATATGTAATTTAAAAGCAAGCTTTTCTTTATAAAAACTTTAATTGAATTTCAATAAAGTTAAAAACATAGTCTCATCATTAATATTTTTTTAAAAAAAAACAATATAGACATACAATAAACACTTCTTAATACAATTGACAATACTCTAACAACACTTAATATTTTATTTATCTCATCATTTACTCTTTTAAACACATTACTTTACTTTATACTCAATACAACTAATATACAATATTATTATATTCTAAACTTACTTGTTGGCACTATATTCAATAAACCTTTGACAATATTAAAATACTTACAAATAAACAAACTATACCTCTTTTTATAAACTTATTTAATAATCTTATATTCTAATTCTTTAATAAAATCTGGTTCTCTCGTAACATTGCATAACACCAATAGAAAATTGTTTAAAATATTACTTTTAAAAGCAAGCATACTAGACACTTTTTATCTATTATAACTTTATTATCTAATACAAATCCAACTATAATTCTAACTAGTAATAATTTTTCTGTTATTGAAAAATAGCTCTTTCAAAATTACTTACTAACTTCTTGCTTTATATAATAATAGAACAAACACCTTAAGTCCTTTTTAACTTATCTTAGCTAAAAATTGATAAATTAATTAACTATAGCATTCATTAGAAAATAAGAGGTATAATATCACATTGGATGTCTTAAAAGAATATTCTTAAATAAGTAGTACAAATATAGTTAGAAATCTTTAGTATAAAAATTTTCTTTTATATATTTAAAAAGTTTCTATTCTGATATTATATAAATAATAAAAAAAAAAAAAAAACTCTTAATTCAAATAGCTTAAAATAATTGTAATTTGTTCTTAGTATATTAAGTTTGATCTAATATTTTTTTTGTTTAATTTTAGTAGTCTAATAGATGATATTTTTTATCTAAAAATTTTTGTTTATTTTGTTTCTTTAAATTGATATTTGGTTTTTAAGTCTAGTCTTTACAATAATATTGTTAAACATTTATATTATCTCTTATTTATATTTTTTAAATAAACTTTAGTTTTCTTAATTTTACAAATTTATATAACTACAAAAACTTATCTTAAATTTGTACTATTTAGTATTAGTTTGCATCTTTCTGTATAACTAAAATTATGCAGATACCTTATGATCAGTAAGTTATACTAATATAATTATAATTACAAATATTATATTGCTACTAATTAGCAAAAAACAGTTGCTATAATATAGATAATTATCTAAATTTTTGCTATTAGTAAGTTTTGAACTTACAATTTGTTACTTGGAAAGTTAACAACATATTTAATTTACTAAATTATTATATTTTAACTTAATGTATTTAATATTACAAATGCATTAATCTAACTAATTATCAAAAGATAGTTTACTATAATACAAGTATAATTTCCAAATTTTAACAGTTAAATTAAAGATAAAAGATTATAAGAATTATTAATTTAAAAATACCAATTTGAAAATTGTTATAAGTAATATTATAAGAGATGTAAAAAACTAGTATTAGTTAAAAATAATAGAATTGAAATATACTAAAGTTAATGCAAATAACAAAGTTTAAATTTTCTTATTAAACAAAATAGTTTAATAGTAATATTATTTACAAGTATTAGAAACTTTGATTACAAATATTAGTTTTAGTTATAATATACAAAGTATATAGCAAATAATATAAATACTATTAAAAATAAGTACAAAAAATTAACAATTTGTATTAAATTTATATAGTTTAAATTAAATAATAAAATAGTTTTATAAAAATATATTAGATATATAAAGTTTATTTTTATTTATTAAAATTAAATAAATAATAGTTACTATTAAATTTTTAACAAATCTTTTGATCAAAATTTACAAGAAGCAAAAATATAAAATAACATTAAAACACACAAGCAAACAGTACTTAAAACACTAAGAAAAAAGATAAAGACTTATAAAATATAGTTAACCAAATTGGAAAACAAGAAATAAATCAAAGCAATAGCAAGAAAACAAACTTTTAACAAAATTTGATAAACAAAATCAACATGTAGAAATAAAACAAAATAAGTTAAATAAACCTATACAAAGCTCTTAAAAGAAAAGTTTTAGTATAAAGAAACACAAGTTTTTATTAATATGCTAATATAGACATAGCTTTTTTTAACAAAGTTTTTGATTGTTTTTAGCTTAGTTTAAAAATTTTGTTAACCTTGAAAACAAATAGTCAGAACATGTGATTAGCTGATAACACAAATAACAACAAACATAGTATATTTTATATACATTAATATCATGCTAATTAGGGAATAGTAAATAAAAATCTTCATATATATTGCTAAACAAATAAGTAAACAGCAAACTAAAATAGAAATAAAAATACAATGCAAACTAGACCTTTTAGGTAATACAGAATTAATTTAACATATAAGAGGTTTTGATGATAGAAATAGAAGATACATAGATAGCAGAATATTAGATAAAATTTTATCTAAATGAATTGATAATCCAAGCAATTTAGAATATATAGTGAAAGATCTTGCAATTTACAACTTAAAGAACATCACAATAGGTAATATACTTCTTTATAGGCAAGTACTTGAAGCACTTAAAAGAGCAGAAACCTTTTCAGTATCAAGAAGTACAATAGAAAAATAGGCAAGTAAACTGTTAACAGTAGATCAAAACTCAAAATCATTTAACTATTTGTTGAACATGATGAGAAAAGAAATACTAAAAAAGAAAGCAAAAATAGAAGAAATAGAAAAAGGTAAAAATATCAAGAACATGAATATAGTTTATATTAAAAAAAAAGAGACAACAATATGAAATTAATAGTAACAAAGAAGCCAACATGAACCTAAATATAGTTATTAGCCAAATGCAAGATTTTAGCATATCAACATCATCATACCAAGAATCAGTAAAATATCTAAATAAGAAGATAAAAAAGTCAGCAATAACAGCTAAGGTAAACAAAAATAACACAAAAGAGAAGAGAGCTAAAAAGAATCAAGAGAGTGTATTAGATTTTTTATAGCAAATTAAAAAGGAAAAAATAAAAGATTAAGATAAAAAGAATACAGAGTTAATAATTGAAGAAAAAATGAAATACTGATACTTATAGATATAATAGAATATAGTCAATAGTCTTTAACAAATCATATATATGACAAGAGCAGATTATTCAAAGTAAACATGCCAATATATGCAATACCAGATGCAAATAAAGAAAAAAGATTAAAATATACACAATGGATTCTTTGTAGCAATTATTATATTAACACAATTAAAAAGCTTTTTAAAAATAGAAACAGCTGAATTGAGATAGATTTCAACTATAAATTCAGTAGAGATGCAGTAATAAATAGGATCAAAGAAAAAGAAAAAGACTAGCTAAAACTTATTCTAGAAGAAACAAAAAGCCAAAAAAAAAACTAAGTTGCCAAACAATAAACAACAGTAGAAGGGACAAGAATAAACTTAAAAAACACAAAAAAATTAGTAAAAAAAGAGATAAGAGAAACACATACCTAGCAGAAAATGAATCAGAGTTATATACATATCTAACAATATGGAATCTACTAGCAAACATCAATGCAGAAGAAGTAGAATACATGTGTAGAAATTTCAAAGAAACTCAAGTAAAACATATTAAAAAATCTAAATATAAAGCATTAGCTGTAGTTAGAGCAAAAAGTATAAAAGAAGAAAACATATTATAATTCTTACCAATTGGTATACACAGGTTGGCAAAAATAACTATAGGTGAAGAAGACTTTAACCAATGTAATTCATGAAACTAACTCATAGCAAAAATAATAAAACTTCCAAGTAACACATTAGAAGTATTACTATTATAATGCCTAAAGAAAAGAAGAGCAAAATCAGTATATATTCCATTCAACAGAAATGAAAATTAGAAAAGACTAATAATAGTAACATTTATAACAAAGAAAAAAATAAGTGCAGCATAAACAAAACCAATAAGATTTAACAATCATCTATTATTTTGGTTGAACTATATAGAAAGAAAAAGTAAAAGTAAAAAAAAAAGTAATACTGCAAGTTACAAGAGAACATATTATAATAGTGAAAGCTCTGATGAAGAAATGCATAAAAATAATTAAAAAAAAGAAAGTAAACAAAAAAACAATAAGAATAGAAATAATAACAGAAACAGAGAGCATCACAGAAAAAACTTAATAATAAAAAATCAGAAGTATAAGAAGATAAAAAAAGAAAAAACAATTTAATTTTAGTCACAAGAAGGAACCTCACATATCAAAAATATCTTAAAATGAATATTAGAAAGATTAGAAAGACTAAAAGAAGATAAAGAAAAGAATAGAATAAATCAACCTAAACACTTATAAGAGTACTAAGTTGAACTAATGAATATAGACAAGAAGATTAAAGTATTTTTGCAAAATAAAAGAAAGGTTTTCAAAAAAAAAAAAAATTAGATTTTCTTGTTAAGAAGAAAAAAATACTGAGAGAAAAGAGAAGAAGTTAAAGTATAAGAACAAAACAAAGACTACTAAAAGAAAAATAGAAAAAAGAAAAAAAAAGAAATAAAGTTAGCATATCATAACATCAATGGACTTAAGACCAAAGATTGAAAATTGGAAAATCTGCTTAACTGAGCAGAAAAAGAGAAAATTGCAATATTAGAAGTTATAGAAACAAACATTATTAAAAAAGAAGAAAGGTTCCTAACACATGTGGCAAACAAAAACTATATAGAGTACTGAACAAATGTAGCAAAAAATAAGAAAAAAGTATCAGGTATAGAAATTCTAATAGAAGAACAATAGAAAAAGCATGTAGATGCAGTCAAAAGGATAAGTGAATACATAATAAAAATCTTGCTATATTTTAAGCAATTGAAGTTAATAATAATAGGAGTTATATATCACCAAGTAATAAAATGATAGGGAAAAATGGTCAACAAAAGATTGTAGAAATAGTTACTAAATAGAAAAGATAAACACAAGTCATGATTATAAATAACTTTTTTTTTTTGGTATTAAGATAACCTCTTTGGTCTTTTGACTTTTATTAATTACTTATCAGTATTGTGGTTCAATGAATCACTACAGGAGAGCATACAATTGGCTATACATGTAACTTTTCTATATTACCTATTTAAGAAGTCTACCCAAAGGTTCCTTACCAATTGCTGTACCTAACACCTCTGCTTGGATGTTCTACTTTAAACCCTCTGAACCTATAATCTGTATTAACATCACTAGTCATCTCAGATGTACCAGATCATCATCCTCAACCTTAGGACTAATTTATCCTTGAGGTAAACCTCCCAGAGCCTTCTGTACACATTTTTACAACTGATCTAGGTGTCATTATAGCAGAACCAACACTTGCGATTAGGGCTAACCATTAAACCACTATGCTTTTGTAGAGTTCACTTAGATCCCAGCATCTACTTTACAGCATAACTCTAGTACTTTAGTATACCTTTGCCTTTTGTCTAGCCTTTTTACCAAACTTCCAATCCAGATAGCCTGTGTAGAACTATGACCAGTCTATCAGTATATCGGGTCAGCCTGATATCCTTTTCTTTTGGTTCGTTCTGATGGCCTGGTTGGTGGTACCTCTGAGTCTCTCAACTCAGAGGTTCTTGCCCATCCGGCTACTACGACCGGATACTATGACCTTGGTATTTGTTTCCTTAGGCTAGCCTTTACAGTAGGACCATCAAAGATCCAGCTACCTTTCTACTCGGGTCTTCCCAAATGGACTTCTTGTTATTTAATTTCAATGGATTTACACAGCCACAAGGACTTATTTAGTGTTTGCACCACCCAATTTGTCAGTTTGCATTTCTCTGTGTAATGCCATATTTATACAGATGCCTTATGACCTGCCAGTCATGCTGGTGCAACTGCCATTACAGGTATCCTAACTCAATTGTTAGTAACAGTTGCTATAATACGAATATTACATAGATGATTATCTAAATTTTCACTGTCGATGGGATTTAAACACCCAACCTACCACTTGGGGGTTGACAAATTATAGATAACTTTAATCATACAGCAGACAATATATTAGATAGATAATATACACAAGTAGCAAATTTCAAAAAACTACTAATCTTTAATTGAATGAAAAAACAAGACTTTATAGACATATATAAAGATATGCATCCAACAAGTCAAAATTACATATGGTCAAACAAGAAAGCTGTAACAAAAATTGACTATATTTGGGTATCAGAAGAACTGGCCTTGGGTTTGCAAAGAGCAACTATCAAGAAAACAAAAGAAATTATAGACAGTGATCATAAAATAATAATAGCAGAAGTATGAATTAAATATATGATAGGAAAAAATAGCAAAGCAGAAGTTAAAAGAAAAGAACAATCAAAAAATATTATATTTATATAATTAGGCAAAACCAAAAAATTGGGAAAATTATGCACAAGAGTTACAAAAATGGTTAGAAGTAAAAGAAAGTCTAAAAAACATTCAAACAGAAATGCAAGATATAAAGGAATATATAAACAAAATAAATAGTATATGAGATACAATAGAAGAAGCAATTATTATTGCAGCAAATAAGCATATACTCAAAAAAAATAATATATAACACAATGGCAAATAGAAGAACTAGTCAAAAAGTACAACTATAAGAAAAGATATTATAAAGCTACAAAAGTTAATTAAATACACAAAGGCAAGAAAAAACCAAGAAGTAACAGAAGAAGAAAGAAGTAAGACAAATAAACAATTAAAAGCACTAGGCAACAAAATAGGTGCAAAACTGCCAAAACTACAAAGATTTTGTTTCATGCCTAAATAAAAGATATGAGAGAATGACAAAAGCTCTTACAAGAAAGAAAGAAAAAAGTCTAAGAACAAGCACAAAGAAGACAAATAGAAGAGAATATAGACAAGAAATGTGAAATAATCAAAACAAATCAAAGAAAAATGCTTGCCAGTCTTTTAAATAAACTGTATAAAAAGATAATGCTTAATAGGCTAATTAAGCAAAAGAAAAAGAAGAATATCTAATAATAAAACCAGAAGAGGTTAAGACAAATATAGCAGAATATTATAAAATACAATTTTAAAAAAGAAACACCAAATTAGAAACAATGCCAGAAAAGTAAAAAGAGATATACAAATTGAGAGCAAGCATCAGAAAAGAATGGTATGCAAAGGTTAAAAGAAAAATAAAAAAAAAGAATAGAAAGAGATACTAAGAGAGTTAAAGACAGAAATAGCTTTAAATAACTTAGATATAAGCTATATATTAATCAAAAAAGCAGAAACAAAAATACAAGAAGTCTTTAGAAGCTTTGCAGACTTATGCTTAAAAGTAGAAGAAATTCCAATAAAGTAAAAGATAGCACAAGTTTACCTGATACTGAAAGATGTAGAATAGGAATATAGTTTAAACAATATTCATTTAATAGCACTAATTAAACTATTTAAAAAAGTTGTACAAAGGTGGTAACTAAAAGACTTGTCAAAGTATTTATAAAAAGAAAAATACTCAGAAGGCCAAACTTTATAGACCTTTCAGAAAACTCAACAGAACAATTAGTACAGATTTTAAATATAATAATAGAAGAAGCAAAAAAAAAAATAAAGAAATATAAATACTGTTGCAAGATATGAAAAAGGCATTTGACCTAGTTCTTCTTAAAAGTCTTAAACTAGCATTGAAAAAAGTTAAAATATTCAAAAAACAATTAAATATATATTGAATCTTTTTCGCAAGAGACAATTAAAAATAATTACAGCCTATGGTCTAACAGAAGAACTAACAGCAGAAAATAAAACAAACTAGTTGAAGTAATCTTACTATTAATATAGTGTCTTTTCTATAACCTATTATTAGAGAGAATTCAAGAAGATAAAAGTTTAGAATATACAGTTGAGCAACAGTTACAAAGAGTTATATAATGCAACAATATTACAAGATATTATTAAGCAGCAATTGCATATGCAGATGATACAACATGAATTGCAAGCAGTAAAAAGCAATTGTAAGAAATCTTAGAAATAGTTAAAAAGTTTTTTGAAATAAATAATATAGAGATAAATAAATCAAAGTTGAAATTAATAATAATAAATATAAAAATTTAAAAATAAGAAAAAGCAGTAATATATAAGAAAAGCAAAATAATAGAAGAACTAAAATATAAAATAGTTTATTCATTGGGAATATAATTAAACAACAAAATATAAGAAATACAAGTAAAAAAAAAGACAAAAAAAATAGTAAGCCAAACTATAAGAAATTTAAGAGTAGGAGTAGCATAGATTATTTCTATATAGAAATGTATGGTATTTTAAAATTTTCATCTAAAATTGATATATGTTATTAATAAAATTTTTTTATTTTTTAATTAATCAATAAAAAATTTTATAATATTATAAATAAAATTATTTATCTATTATAATAAAATTTTGAAGTATTATATTATTTTAAAAAAATATACTTGTATATATTACAAAGTTTTCTGAGGTTCTCTAAAATTTTTTGGAGTTACACAAAATTATTGGATTTGATTGGTTAATTTATATGACCCTATAAGTTAACTTAATTAAAATTTTTTATAACTAATCTTTAAAAAGTCTTATCATTCTAAGTTTTTATTTAATATTAATAATTTTACTATTGTTACAAGATTGTAGCCTTCTTGATACAATACAACTAAGTAACAAGGTTACCTAATATAGTGATTGACTATTGCAAATATATATAGAGTGGAGGTGTAGTAGTTCACTTTACTATATAGTAGCAGACAAACAG
Source organism: Cetraspora pellucida (assembly GCA_910591915.1). NCBI lineage: Eukaryota > Fungi > Glomeromycota > Glomeromycetes > Diversisporales > Gigasporaceae > Cetraspora > Cetraspora pellucida. Next base: position 11,972 of record CAJVQA010000292.1, read on the forward strand.
TTCAAGATAGTAACAGTATATAGATTAACTTTATTAACTAAATACACAGTGACAACCTTGCCTGTAGGAATTATTTTAAAGGAAAAATATTACTTTTACAAGTTAAAGGTAAAGGTAGAAAGGTCTAGATTGAAGTATAGAAACTTATAATTGGCAGGAAAGAAGAAAAGCTACCCTTTATATATCTTTTTATCTAGCAAAAATAGTAGAATTTGAGCAACATTACTTGATACTGTACTTAGAGTAATAGAGGTTCGAACAATATTAGATATTATTGTATTTGAAATAGTAAAGACTGTGCAAAGACAACTGAGAATATTGTTTATATTATTTGTTATTCATGCTTAAAACACTTGAGGCTTGTGTTTAGGCACTTGAATTCATACAAAGACACTTGAAATTTGTGCAGAAATACTTGAAATTTGTGCAGAGACACTTGAAATTCATGTTGGAGATACTTGAGATTCTTGTACTGCAGCACTTAACATAGTAATTTGGTGTTAGGATATATAAAACTTGTACAGAGGTACTTGGAGTTTGTAAAATGATAGTAACATCACAGATATTACTTAATGTCATATGGCTGTACTACATTTCTAATAGCCAATTAAAATCTTTTTATCTATCTACTATATAATATAACTATCAACTAACTAATAACTAATAATAAATATAATATAAATATAATAATAAATATATATATATTACTAATACTGTTTTATAATATACTATGCTAAAATCTACTTTGTAACACTATTATTAGAATCAAAAAAATCTATTCTACAAACTTTTTTTATAAATTAAAATTAGTTTACTTAATATAATTTTTTATAAAATTAAATATAAAAAAAAATTACCATTAGATTTATACATAATTTTAAAATACTACACTCTATTCTTAAAGTACAAAAAAATGACAATGAGTCAGATTGTATATATAAATAATATAGTAATAATACCCAAACTAAGCTATATGTTACAGCTAACAAAAATGTTAAACAAAAACCTAAATTAACTAATAATAAGTCTAACAAAATAAAAAAACAGCTTGCAAAGAACAGTAGAAAACTGCATAATAGAGCACAAAAGTCTTGGCAGTTGTAAAACATTATGACAAGAGTTAATAATGAAGCAAGTAAGTAGTCTCTTAGCTAAACTAAACAGACAAGACAGTTTCAGACAGCTAACAAGACTAAGAATAACACAAGGCTATCAGAAAGCAAATTTAGCAAAAGACATATAGAAGACAAAGAAGTAACCAGAATTTGAAACATATTTAAAGAATAATTAGCATGTCTTACAATACTCAAAGCAAGAAAACTAAAAATAAATATTAAAACAGAAAGTGAACTATAGACAATGTTTGGGTATAGTACTAAAATACAAAAACTGATAGATGCACAATTGTGAAAAAAAGAAGCAATTAGGGTAAATAAAGCAGGTTTAATATATTTAAACCAACTACTTATACAAGAGAAAAAAAGTTGATCACATGGCAGCAATTAAAAAACTATCAAGATCAATCAAGTAAAGAAAAAAAAGCAGAATGGTTCAAAGCAATTAAATTAAAAGTGCTTAGTAGTCCAGAAAGTAGAGTAGTACAAAGATGCTTTAGAACAAAAAAACAGAATACTCAGGCAATGCAAGTCAAATAAGAATATTTATCAGAAGATAGAAAAAGAAAAGAATAGATAGTATATAGCACATGAAATTACAGACAGCTTGGACAGATAGTTAAAAAAAAAGGAAAAAGTATTAATTAAACACTGGCAAATGGAGTGCAAAAAGAAGAAAGTAGCAACTAAGATTAGCAGATGTGAAGATTATATAAGAAAAGAAGAACAAATAGAGAACAGTTGCTAGCAATAGATAAGAATAAACCAAAACATTAATATAATTCCAGATAGATTAATAAGAAAAGATAGCAACCAAATTAAAATAGCAACAGACTAAATAACAGATAAGACAAAGATGAACAGATTAGAAATAAGTGAATGCAAGCTGAAAGGTCTATAATAATAGAAGAACTAGAGATAGAAATTATTAAATAACAAAAACTAGAAAAAGGTATCAGTTAAGAAATAATAGAAGTCCTAAAAAGAAACATTATAAAAGATCAGAACAAGTATACAATATATACCAATAGTGCAACTAATAAAAAAAATAGTAAAGAGCTAGCATCTAAAAATAGTATAGATATAGGATAGGTCCAAACAAATGAAACACAAGAATGGCCAAAAGAAAAGGTAGCACTTGAACTAGAAGGATGGCAAATATTAATAATAGCAGAATTGGTAGCAAGTTAGGCAGTGATTTTAATAATACCTAGGAAGAAGCAAATAGAGATATATACAGATAGTAATGCTACAATAAGAAACATTAGTAGAAGTCTGGAACAAGCAGACAGAAACAAGATTATTAAGAAGAAAAATGCAATATAGATAATAAAAATTAAAGACCTTATTAAGATAAAAAATATTTAGATAGAGTTAGTTAAATTAAAAAGTCATAGTAAAAATAAATGAAATAATAAAGCTAATAGTTTAGCAAAGAAGAAAACAATGAGTAGGAAAATAGTACAGGCTGAAAAAGTCAGTTATAAAGAGATAGAGTACTGTCTAAAGTGGGAAAACAGATGAACTGACATACTAGCAAGACTGCTATGCAAGCTAGTAATAAATATAAGACTAGGAGCAAAGTAGAAAGAAATAAGAGCAATTAAAAATTTAGAACTAGAAGTAGAAATTACAATTTATGATTAGACTTGTTTTTGGAAAAGACTAAAAATAAGTAAGAGAATAGACTGCACAACAAAAAAAAGCAGCTCTAGAAAAAGTGCATTTATTAAGTATATAATAGATAAACTTCCAACTTTGAAAGAACTTAATAGAAGAAAGTCAAATATATACACAACAGTAAAATGCTAAGTATGCCAAGATAAAGTAAAAAAGACACAAACACACTTGACAGCATGCAAGAAGCAGAGAAATCTCTGGAAGAAAATTCAAAAGGTGATCATTGTGACAGCATGAAAAAAATTGAAAGAAGAGAAAAAATTCAAATTCCTTTATATTTGTTATATATGATGCTCTTTGAAAAAACAGAGACAGAAAAAGTAAAAATAAGAAAAGCACTAATAAGAGACCTAATCCTGAAAGAAATACAAGACAAACTAATGCAGCTCCTAAACACAAAATCAAGATAGCAGTTTGTGAACATAATAGTAATAACAGTCTAAGACATATTTTATGAACAAGTATGAAGAATACATTGTGAAAAAATTAACAAATAAGAAAAAAAAATTGAAATAACAGGTAAAATTAAAAAGAAAAAAGGTGAAAAGCTGAAGGAACCAAGAAAAAAAAAAAAGGCAAATTAGAAAAAAATAGAAGAAAAGAAAAAGAAGTAAGAGAAAAAAGAAAGCAAGTTAAAAAAGAAGCAATAAAGACAATATTGAAGTTTGTCATAAAAAAGAAAAAACCCTTTTATTATAGACTTTAAGTAGTCAGACAAGCAGCTTACTTTTGTTCAAAGTAATGCAACAGATTGTATCTAGATATTATTAAGATGCCTAGGTGATGCTAAACTTAGATATTAGAGATATTTATATAGTTACAAATGTAATTTTAATATCTTAATAAAGTACTAGCATGACTGCTTATATAAAAAATAAAAAAATAAAAAAATAAATTTTTAAAAAAAATTTAATTAATAATTTTGTTTAACTTAATAATAACTATTAGTTTTTATTTAATACTAATTGATAAAAATAAATAATTTAGATTGCAAAAAAATATTATTTCACATATATATTTAAAAAAAATATATATTACAAAATAGATTTTAATAAAAATTATAATTTAATGTATTTTTTTATTAAATTTATTAATAATTTAATTAACAGTAAAAAAATTTTAAAAGGCAATTTTAAATATAACTTAATAATATTTGATCCAATTTTTAGTATTAAAAAAAACTTTTTTAATTAGTTAAATTTTTACAACCAATCTTATTATAATAAAAAATTATAAATTTTCATTTTGCTTTTTAGCAAAAAAAAAAAAAAACATAAACTTGCATTTAATAAGATTTTTATAGCTTGAATAATCAAATATTATAAAATAAATTTAAAGTTTAAATGAATTTGAATAACAATTACAAATTAAATGATAAATAGCACCTTTATTTATTATTATTTGAGCCTTAATTAATATTCAGGTTGACTAAATTTTCTTATTTTAAATTTGCAAATGATATATTATAATTGCTTGTAATATAAATCTGTTATTTGGTTTTATATCTAATGATTTATTTGAATCTGCAAGTAATTTCTAAAATTTTTAATGCTTTCTGAATACCTCATTATTTAACTAATTCAATTGCAAAAAAAATTATTATTATTTTTTTTCTTTACTTTTTTTTTTTTTATTTTTTTCATTCATTAAGAGAATTTAAATAACTAAACTTATTCAAAACACTTAGTGGAATGTAGCAATGTAACCAATATTTCTTTATCACAAAGATGGCAGCTTTACCTAAAAGACTTTGTATATATGCACTTATAAATTACTTAGATTAGCATGCAAACTGACAGATCTTGGCCAAAGTAACAAAATTTAATGCTTGCAAGACAGTTTCTTTGAGGCTTTTAAATGAATAACTACAATATAAATATGCATATTGTTTTACATCTTTCTAAAATGCTTTAATGTAGTTAAGCTCATAATGAAATTTAAGATAAAAGATGCATATATGCTCAGCAGCCTCAATAACTTTTTGTAAATAGTTTTTTTGAGATACAAAATTAGGCTAATCACTAAGAATACAAGTTGCACAACATTGCTTATTTGTTGGATCAAAAATATGCAATTTACATGACTTACATTTCTTTTGTAAATTTTCTATTTATAGGCCATGTTTCTCAAAAATACGTTGAATTTCTTTTTGTTTTTTTATACTATTCTCATTTACAAATGTTATTATATAAACAGAGCTATCAGACATTTTTCTATCTCTAAGTAGAGGTTGCTTGCCTTCATCTTTTAAATTTATCTGTAAAACAGCTAAAGCATTATTAGCATATATGTTATGAGAGCAACTGTTATTAAACATAAAGAGTGTAGTTTTATCAAAGTGCATTAGTTTGAAAATTAGAATGGCTCTTTCAACCACTTGTTTCATAAGGTCCTCATATGTTCATCAACTATCTTTATTAGAATCTAGGTACATTACAATATACACCTTATTATATGAAATTTACTCATCATTAAGAAGAAGATCATTTATGACTTTGTCTTCTTCTAAAAGGCAAAGACATCTAATCAATTTGCAAATAAATTTACTAACATAAATACTTAAACTTGGTGACTTTTGTTGAATTTGGTATTCATTTGCAAAACCTCATATTTTGGTAATATCATCATTGGCATAGAACACAAATTTATTATGAGTAACTAGAACAATTTTAGAGACATTAGATGGAAGATTAGGTAAAACAATCTGTTCTATACTTTCTTTTTCATATATTACTATTTTGGGTCTTAAAACAGCTATTTGTTTCAAAAATTGATTTTAGTAAGCAACTACATCATCATGCTTATAATTATTAAAATAAATGTCTTTTGAAAGATCCTTATAATCTCACCCAAGTTAATGCAACTATATATGAGCAGTTGTCTTAGAAAATTTTTTTTTTGATTCCAAAAGCAAATATAGCATCATTTTCAATAAAATTTATAAACTGGCTAACTGTTATTATAAACTTATTAGCATGCAAATATTGAATAATATAAGACTTAAAATTTTTATATTATAAAAAAAAATTAAATTTTGGGTGCTGACCATAGCATGTTTCATGAAATTCTCCTCTTTTTAACTACTTATTAGTTTATGAACATATTAATCTTGCATGCCATGAACTTCTGTTAATACTCTGAGAAAGAATCTTACTAGTAGTTATTTTAAAAAAACTTTGGTCTTTAACAAAATGAAGAAATTAACTTACTATATGCAGGTATATATTATCTTAGTTGTTTTTTAATATATATCTAATAACTTCAAGATAAATTTACCATCTTCATTAACATTAGAGTTATAAAATAAAATATTATCACACTTATTCTTATTTTTAACATTGTGAATATTGTTATAGAATTTTTTGTATTGCTATCTAAAAAGTTATAAAAAATCCAATCTGTAATTTTGTTAGAGCCTGATGCAGCTTTTCTTAAAGCTGCTCTTTTATTGAAAAGAGTTGATTGGGCAAAGCCTATATAAATCTATTTCTGTCTTTTTATTTTTCATACTTTCAGATGTTTTGCATTATTAATGAGTTTCTTCAATATACTTGGTTCAATGCTTTCTAAATCATTCACAAATTGGTTATTATCAGGCATTTTAGAAGGTTTATTTAATCTAATATTAAACTATCACTTTCTAATGGCCACTTGGCAATTTCTAGAATGCTTATTTCATTTAGACATCAAAAAATTCAAGGTTACTATAACAAATAAGTGTTTAATTTCTTGTATTATTTTTGTAACTTTATACTAACTTTGACTATACATATACATTTCTTGAATTATATTCGCTTTGTGAGTTATACTGATCTTATAAATTATATTGATCTTATAGTTTATATTAGTATTGTAAACTTTCTGAAGTTATACTAGCTTCAATGAATTACTGGTCTTGTGGCTTGGCAGCTTGGTGAATTACAAACTACAGACTTGGTTTTTATACAGACTTTATTTGACTATATTAGTTTATATATTGTGCACTTTAGCATGAAATTTAAGATATTATATATATATTTAGGCAAGAAAAAGTAAAAGTTGTTTTAAAAAAAAAAAAAGACTTTTATAATCAAATTCAAAAAAAAAAAAGTCAAATTATATGGGCTAATTTTGATTATAATCTGAATAGTAGAACTGATTACTTATAACTCTGATTAAATTTGCAGTTTATTTTGTTAGATTTGGAATTATAAACTTCTGGAATTGGCCAAGTGATCTGCAAATTTGATCAGAGTTATAAGTAATTAGTTCTACTATTTCAATTACAAATAAAATTAGCCATGATGTTGTTAAAATCTAATCAGATTACTAAATTATTAACAGATAACTAACTAATCATATTACATTATCTTATATATTAATGATTAACAAAATTTTTAATGAGAATCTACAATTGAATGTGATTAGACCATTTGCATCATATATACTTTTAGAAAGTTATTTTATTATTTAATCTAAGTTATATAAGCTTAATATAAATTGCTAACTTTTTATAGTTATTTTTAACAATGTTTACATTATTTTCTTATATATCTTGTATACTATAACTAAAGTTAATACTTGTAATTAAAGTTTTTAATATTTATAAATAATATTATTATTAATTTGTTTTGTTTAATAAGAAAATTTAGATCTTACTATTTGTGTTAATTTTAGTATATCTTAATTTTTTTTTTTTTTTTCAGTATTAAGGTAACCTCTTTGGTCCAAGCTTTTTTATTAATACTTATAGTGGGTACATGTTTATATAGATGTATCTATAATAAACTATTAGATAAGTGTACAACTGGCTACATATGTAACTTTTCTATATTACCTATTTAAGAAGTCCGACCAAGGGTTCCTCACCAGTTGCCATACCTAACACTCCTGCTTAGATGTTCCATTTAAACCTTCTGATCTAACCCTAGTATTAATTTCACCAGATTACAGACCCAGATCTATTCACTATTAACTATAGGACTATAATCCTTAGACTATTTTTATCCTTGAGGCAAACCTACCAGAGCAAGCCATATTCTCTTTTACCACTAACCTGGTTTGGCACTATGGCTTAGACCAATACTTGCAGTCAGAGTTATCACTTAAACCACTATTACCTTTGTAAAGTTTACCCAAATCCTGGTACCCATCTTTCTGACTTCTTCTTCATCATCCCCTACTAGCTGCAACTTGGAACTAACTGACTCCCCAGACTTCCAATCCAGATGGCCCAGTATGGTATACTTATGTATTCTTTTCCTCTGGCAATTCTGGCGGCCTGGTTGGTTATATGCTTCTCTACACATCTTTGTCATCTAGTTTATCTGACAGTTCCTATGAAGATGTTTCATGGGCTTCCATCAGTCCAATAGCATCATTGAAAGTTGTGCTATCTCTTTACTTAGGATTTTCAAATGAGTTTCTGTCTCTTTGGTTTCTTAGCCTTCTATGCTCAGTGGTTTTATCATGGGTTTGCCTGAAGCCTTATATAACACTGGTTTTACATTCCTCTATATACATGTACTGTGTAATGTTATACTTCGCATAGATGTCTCGAGCTTCCAATGTTAGGTAAAACCTGACTTGGTGTACCTAAGATTACAGATGCCCAAAATTCAACTGATCAGCAAGAAACAGTTACTATAACACAGGTATAATTTCCAAAATTCGTCATTCATAGAAATTGAACCTTAGACCTGCCACTTGAGGGTTGACAACCTATCCACTTCACTAGGTCACCACACCCTATATCTTAATTTTATTATATTTAGCTAATATTAGTTTTTTATATTTTTTATTATATTATTTGCAAAATTTTTAAATTAATAATTTTTATGATCTTTTATCTTTATTTTGTTTATTATTTATTTCTCTAAAAAATTTTTGACAATAATATAAAATTTGTTATAAATATATATTTCAAACTATAGTTTTGTTATTATTGCTAACTTTTTAATTTATATATTAGTAGTATATATTTTAAAGTAAAATTTTGCTTTTATAATTATTTCAGATCTTAATGTTATTATAAATATTAATTTTATTTTTATTTTTTTTAGCACTATCTATTTTAATATATTTAGAACTTATTTTGTATATGTTTAAAACAATTCTAATTATACTTAAAAAGTTATATTAACTTTAGTAATACTATATTATTATATAACACATATTTTTAATATATTATTTATTTAATTCAAACCAATTTTAGTTATATTAAAAAGTTATATTAACTCTAATAATGCTATATTGCTATAAATATTATAAACTTCAGAGATTGATATATTTTAGACTTTTTTGTTATATACTTTTATATAAATATAATTTTGTTTAACTTAGTATTTTTAGATATATTTTAGATATATAAACTATTTTTATATATTAGTTTTTTATTATATTCTTGTTATGTTTTATTAAAAATGCTTTTTAATTTAATAGAACCAATTCTTTATTATTTTCTGATTTTATATTTATTGTTTTTTTGTTATTTTTTTTATTTCTTATTTTATTTGTATAATGTTCAAGTAAAAACTTTTTATATATAGAATTATAAGTTTTAAAATTAAAGATTTCTAAATTATATTTATGCTACAAATTGGCACCCAATGTGATATTATACTTCCTATTTTCTATAAGTACTATAGCTAACTATTTTAAATTAGATTTTAGCTAAAATAAGTTAAAGAAAACTTTTAAGTAATTGTCTAAACATTATTAAATATAAGTAGTTAGTAAATAATTTTGTATAAGCCTTTTGGTAATAAAAAAGTTAGTATTTATAAGTTTTTTTTTGCTTTTTCTAAGGCCATTAGTTATTGGCAACTATTGCCTTTATTGTGAATTCAATTATGATTATATAACTTGTACAAGATTACTCTTATACTACACTAGCAGATAGTGTACAAGTTTTTGTATACCTAATTAAATGCCATTTAACCTAACTCTGACCTTTCTGTCTGTACATCTATCAAGCTATTATACATTTCAAAGTATGTCACCTAACTGTAGGGCTCCAGGAGGCTCTTTGCTAACTAACTACCTATATTTAATCTTTGCTAACAGAGCTTGCTCTTGTAAAGTTTACTTAGACTCCAATATTGACTTTATAGCATATTTTTAGTACTTGTAGTATACCTCTGCTTCTAGTCTTAGACTCCTAATCCAGATAGCTCAGTAGAACTATAACCTGTTCCTGATACTCCAGAGTTTGCCCCAAAGATTCTTTTTCTTTAGTTTGAGACTTCTGATAGTCTGGTTGGTAGTACATCTTACTGAGATTCTTGCCTACCCAATTTCTTTCATATTGGTATCTGTTTTCTAGGTCTAGCCTTTACAGTAGTACTGTCGAAGATCCATGCTACCTCTCTACTTAGGTTTTTCCAAGTGGGCTTCAGCTTCTTAGTTTATAGCTTTACATAATCACAAAAACTTATCTTGTGTTTGCACTGTCTAATACTAGTTTGCATTTCTTTGTATAACTTTAACATTGTGCAAATGCTCTATAACCTGCCAGTCATGCTGATGCGACCATGTTACAGGTATCTTATCTCAACTGATTAACAAAATGCTGTTGCCATAATACTATCTATATATTATATAGATGATTATTCAAATTTTCACTATTGGTAGAGTTTGAACTCATTACTTATCACTTAGAGGATTAACAACTTATCCACTTTACTAAGTTATTATACTTCTGTTTCTATAGTATAATAAATATACTATTTTAAGGTTTTATAAACCTCTTTATAATAGTCCTATACTTGATTAAGATAAACCTTAACCAGTATAGTATTTATAAGTTAAAAAAAAGTTGTGTTATTGTTTAAAGAAATAAATAATATTAGTAAATAAATTTTAGTATATTTGAATTTTGTTGTAATGTTACAAGATTTTTTTTATTAGTGTTAGTATATGTTGTGAGTTTTTTTGTTATTTTAGTTTTAGTTATTTTAGAATATACTTTTAGTTAAATCTTGTTTTTATATATTTTAGTAAACTTTTTTGTACAACTCAATAGTTATTTTATTAAACAAGTACTTTATAAATTAAATATATAAATATTAGTATGATTTAACTAAAAAATATTATATATTAGTACTGTTTTTTTGTTTTAAGAACTTATATATACAATCTTTGTATAATTAAAATTTTTTATAGTATTTACATTTTATAATTAGGTTTTTTTTGAAAATTTTTTTATTTAAATTTATATATATATTTGAATTTGTTTTATAGAGTTTTGTATTTAGTTATTTAGTTTTTAAAATTATAAAAACCAAATCTAAGTTTGTTTTTAGCTTATTTTAAATTATTTTGTTTGTAAAAATTTAAAGATTTAACTATTAAGTTATAAGACTTAAATTCTTATTTTAATTAATATTATTAAAAACTAATTTAAAATTTTTTATTATAATATAAAATATTTATTTAAATATTTTTAAAAATTTTATTAAAGAATAAAGTATATTATATTTAATTTAAATTTAATTATTAAATCAATATAATTAATATAAATATTTAAATTTATATTTGTTTTTTAAAAAAAAATTTTATATATTAATAAACTAATTATTATTATTTACTTAATAGTAATAAATTTAACAAATTAAATATTATGTTAAAAAAAATAATATTTAATAAGTTTAAAAATATAATATATTAAAAAGTTCTTAATTATCTTTATACTATTTTTATATTATTATATTAATTATAAAAGATTTTTTTTTTCCTTGGCAGCCTTGCTGTAAACCTTTATTAAGATTCTTGTATATAAATTACATCTATTTTTAACTTAAGATTTTGGTTTGACATCCTTCAGCTACTTCTTTGAGTGCTCAGAGATAGTTTGCTACATTAGTTGAGATTGTATCCAAATCCAGGAGCTGTACCAAACTAGCCAGAAAGGCTATATGTAAATGGTCTCTTTCTACTATCTATAAATTTTATAATTAAACCAAATCATATTTCCTGTATTTTTTTGTTTTCTACCTCTTTTCTTTTCTTTTTTCTTCTATTGCTTGGCTTCTTTCTAATCTAATAGACTTATTAACCTTTTCTGTTGGCTTTTTTCTTATAGTTTTTTTCCTTTACTTAACTTTTTTCCCAATTACTATTTCTTTTTCCTATTGAGTAAAAACTTCACATCACTTTTTTTATATATCTTCATAAAAGCAATTTCATGATATATTGATTACTATCATAATAAATTCTTTTGTTTCTTTAAAGGATTGTAAAATGTCTTACAAATGTTCTATCAGCTTTTCTTGTAGTAGGCCTTTGATTATTCTTTGTCTTGTTCTTAATTTTTCATTTATTTGCATACCTCAGAATATCTTTTTAAGTTGATCTTTACATGTTTCTGCTTTAGTTTTACTTGATAACTTCATCTATGCCAAGCTAACCAATGTTTCTTCTATGTTTCTTCATATATTTTCATAATGTTTACATGTTGTCAGGTGGTCTTGGTCTTCTTCTTTATCTTCTTAACAAAGCATGCAATATGCATTCTTGTAGAGATCAGGGTAATGCTGTATCAGTGTTTTGGCCAAAGGCAACTTTTCATTAATACACTTTATCAGAGTTCCTATTTGCTTATTTTTTCTCATACTTGTACATTTGCTTTCACTTTGGTCTTTATTCTTTTTTACAGATATGATCAATTATATGCTTTATTGTTCTTATCTGGTTCTGTTTTTTTGATTGCTGATGTGAAACTCTATTCTACACTTATTTTAAGATTCAAAATTTCTTTTAAGAATTGTCTTGTAGGATCTTCTATTATCTCTTTTTTCTAACAAAGATTAATGCTAGTTTCTTGCAATGTTTCTTTAATTATTTTGTCTATATTGTCTAATTTAGATCACTCTTTTACTAATCTATCTGCTTTAATATTCCATTTACTATTACTATGTTCTTTAACTTTAACTAATTCTAGCTTAAGTTCTTTTAATTTTACACTATTCCTAATATTTTCTAATATATTAAAGTTTTTCTTTTTTAAACATTGTTTAGCAGATAAAAAGCTATTTTTGTCTTTTATATTTGCAATAGCTATTGCACTGTCTGTGAATATTTTAACCTTTTTCCTGCTTGGAACAGTAAGCAATACATACCAAATTGCTAATAGCTTAGGTCTTGTTGATGATGCCCAATTTTGTATTTCAAAATAACCTTCATCAAGTATTTTTTCTTTTTTTGTATCCACTTGTATTCAGCCTGCTCTTATGCAATCTGGGCTTGAGATTTCTTTCTTTGAATCTTTTTTTAATAATCCATCTGTATAGAATACTAGAGTATCTTCTGGATTTTCTTGGTTCAAGTCTTTCTTTTGAATAAGTTCTATCTTTATTGCCTAACTTATTGACTGCTTCTATATAATTTTTTTTTTCAGATCTATGCATTGTATATATTCTGCTTTCTATTCACTTTCTGTTAGTGTTGCTTTTCCTTTGTTACTCAATTGTGTAAACATTTTATAGCTTAAATCTAAAATTGGGTCTTTTTGTTTCCTTACAAATTTTGATATTGAACCTTGAATTTCACTTTTATTTTTTTATCTTGTACAGCTTCCTTCTTTTATCTTTTGGTTTAGACTGCAATCATTACATTTGTTTAAAGAAACCTTTAACCTTTCTGATTTAATATCTCATTTTCAATGTTCTGTTAAAGCTTTTTTTCATGTACTAGTAATAATTCTTTTGACAATTGGCTCTGAGTTCTCTTCTTCCTCTTTTTTTTTTTTTTTTTCTTGGTTTTACAAACACCTATTCTTTCTTTTTTCTATCTTCTGAGCATGACTCTAGTTTAATTTCAAGTGCATACACATTTGGCTTTTGAGTTTGCCACTTTCTTTCTACTCTTCTATTTTGCTTATTTTTATTATTTTTCCTTCTATTTTACTAAACCATTCTGCTTGTTTGCCTTTGCATAACAAGCCTCATAAAAGTTTGAGTTGTCGTCATAATAATATTTAATTACCAGACTTGTTAATTAGCTGTTCTATATATATTAACTTCAGCTTTTCTAATGCTAGTGCTACTTTTCTTGTAAAGTTATTTCCTAACAACTCTGTAATTTTGTTTCCTTTTCTATTTAGATATAGATTTGGGTTGCTAAAACTTAATGTAATTCGCATTTCTTTACTTTTAACATCATGTAGCATGCTAGATTGTTTTTCCAAATTTTATCACAAAGTTTAAAAGGATTTTTATGTCATGTATTTTCTGTTGCTCCTATTAACAGAAGGCCTTGGTTTATGCATATTCTTGTAAGCACTTCTTCTGTACTGCTTGAATTTAGTCATGTATAAAGACTTGTAATTTGTTTGACTGTAAGTTAATTCTATAGTGAATTGCAATTTTCTAGATTTCTATATAGCATTATACTATTCTCTGTTGTGCTTGCTATTTCTAATTTATTTTTTGCTATTTTTAATAAAGGGCTTTGTATTTTATCTACTATCATCTTTGTTAACTTCAATATTTATAATATATATAGTAATTTTGGTATAATGAACATATTGTTTATATATGACACCTGTGCTATCATCATTCTCTTGGTGTTTAAACTTCTTACTGTTGCTTGTACTGTTTCTTGTACTCTTAATCTAATCAAAGAATCTTTTAATTTGCAATTCAATCAAACATCTAAAAATCTTGTTATCTTATTAGCACTTTTCTCTTGAACTTGTTTATTTCCTAAATTTATTATTCTATTTTTCTTTGTTTCTCCTAAGTTCAAGATAATTAGTTTAAATTTTTTTTCATTAATTTGTATATCATTCATTTTAAAAAATTCTTCTGTGATCTTAATTGTTTGTTGCATTTGTGCTTGGCTGTTTGCAATTTAGGTTGTATTGTCTGCAAAGCCTACTACTACTTGTCTCTATTCTGTTCTTTTTGAGTATCCTTGATTGTAATTATACGGTACTAATACTGATATTGTATATCCTAAACTGTGATCCTCTTGTATTCTTTCCAAAAGTGGATCATAAAAAATCTTTTACACCAGAGAAGATAAAACTTCTCCTTGTTTTATTCTATCATTAATTTTGATTGTGTCTGTTGTGCCCCAATGTGTAATAATCTTAGTTTGTCTATTGTAGAACAAATTTAGGATAAATGTAATTGTGATTGTAGAGATCTTGATTCTCTTCATTGCTAATTCTAGTGCATCTAATGATACTGAATCGAAACCTTTTTTCATATCTTGTAGTACTAGCCATAATTCTTTGTTGTTGTCTTTTGCATCTTCCATTATCGCATTAATGATATGAACTGGCTCTTCTGTTGAATTGCCTGGCAGGTCTGCAAAGTTGGGTTCTTTTAGTATTTCTCTTTTATACAAAACTTTAGATAGTCTCTTGGTAAGGATTTTGGTTGTACACTTTCTAAATGTTTCTAGTAGAGCAATAAGTCTTACATTATTTAGACTATATTGCCAATCCTCACTTTTAGGAATTGGGTATATTTGTAATATTTTTTACTTTAATGGTACTATGCCTGCCTTAATGCATATTTTTACAAACTTTTTAAAGATCTGCTGTGTTTGCTTATCTGCTACTTGAATTAGACTGTATGTGATTTCTGTTATGCCTGAAGCAGTGTTTTTCTTAAGTTCAAATAACATTTTTGTTTATTCTTCATCTGTGATGTTCTGATTTAGCTCCCTATACCACTCTGCTTTTATTGTATTCTTGGGTTCATATATTTTTGTTCAACTCTTTTTAAACAAAATTTGGTTGAATTGTTTTGATCTTAGCTGGTTTTGGAAGTGATCTCTTGTTTTAGATAAAACTTTTGCTAGTTCGATAAGTGAGTTTTTTCAGTTATTTTCTTCTACTATTAATTTGTTTATTTGTATTTTTCTATTTGATTTATCAAGCAGACTTTTAAGCATCTTCTCTTGATCTCTAATAATTATCTGACATCTTTTTTCTATAAACTCTTTAATTTCTTTTCACTTTAATGTTTTGATTTCACTTGCTCTTCTCATATAGAATATCTTCTACCAACCTTTTAGATCATTGATTAGTTCTTATAACTATTCTTTTTGTGTTGTATCTATATATGTTTCTTCTTGTTAATTAATATACTGTAGCTTAGAATTCAGCTCTTCTATATTCTCATTTAATAAACTAATCTTAATATTTATTTTTCCAATACTAATCCATCTTCCTAATTGTGTTAATAACTTTGAAAGTTTTGCTTCTTTTGCCTTTTTTTTCTGATTGTTTGCTATATTAAATATTTTCTTTTTTGGCAGATTCTTTTTTGCTGCTATTTGGATTCCGTTTAATATAATATTTCACCAATCATCTATTTTGCTTTGCAGATTTTTCTTTATATTCTTTCTGTCATCTAAACTTTTTAATGTTTGCTATAGTTCCTCTATTTGAATTCTTTTCCTTAGCTGTAAGTTTAGCTCTATTCTATAATTTTCTATATTCTCTTTGGTTGCTTTTTTCTACAAGAATATTGTTCTATAGTATTTATTCTTTTTAATTTCAGCTGCACTATATGGTTCAATTAAATGTTCTAAATTAATTTGTGCTATTACTAATTTATAATCACTATTTGTATAAACTTTTATTTTTTGTATTTTTGCATCTAATAACCTATCTGCCAACTCTTTAGTAACCCAAATTTGATCTATTCTTGATTTCAATCCTCTGCCTGACCAAGAAAACTTTTTTTTTTCTGGGGTTATAAGTCTATAAACATTCTTAAAGTCTTGTCTTGTTAACCATTTAAGTAAAAGATCTTGTTTAGTTAATTTTTGCCTAGAGTTTGTTGATCTATCTAGCTTATGATCAGATATACTATTAAAAACATATATCATAATTATTTGTGTTCTTGATGAACAATTAATGTATTTCTCAATTATTGTTCTTTGTATATTTTTTCTTTTTTCTTTGTTGTTCAATGGCATATAGATCATTATGACTATTAACTTCATTTGTTTGAACATAAAATTTGTTAAGATTATATATTTATTTATTCTACTTATTCTTCCTAAGTGCTTTTTCCATTGATTGCTTATAAGTATGCCTACTTCTAAACCCTTTTTTTTGCTTAGATTTGTATTTGACCAAAAACTTTTGTAGTCATTCTGAAAGTTTGATATAAAAAAACCTTCTTTGCTTGAAATGTTTGTTTCTGCTATACCAATTATATCTATTTTATTGTCTTTTAACTATTCATATAAAACCTCTATTTTTTGGTTGTTTCTTTTAAGTCTGTTATCATTATTTATTGCTATGTTCAGGTTTATTTTGTTGTTTGAATAGATTTTTTCTAATGGCATTTGCTGTTTTGATTTTGCTTATTATTCTTTATTTATGTCTTTAATTTTTTCCTTTCATTTTCCTTTAACCTTTTCTGTAATTTTGTTTAATGTTTCCTCTTTGTCTTTTTTGTTAATATTTTGTTGGTATAGGTGTTTTTTTGTATCTATATTTAGATTTTCTTCTATTATCTGCAAAGAGAATCATGCTTCTATACTTAGTTTTTTTAATTTAACTATGGCAACTTTTAGGAATGATTCTTTTCTATACTATCTATATCTAGATTTTTTCCAATATAATTCATTTTGAGCTTATCTAGTCTTAATAGAATTTTTTGCAATAACTCTTGCATTTGGTCTGATACTGTTTCTTCTTCTACTTGGTTTGATCTGTTTGTTATATTGTTTCTTCTTTCTTGCTTTTTTCTTTTTCTTCAATCTTCTTGTTGTATTTTGTTTCAACCTTATTTGAATGAAAATCTATATTTACTGTATTTTTTTGTTTTTGTTTGTCGGTTCTAGGAATCTTTTTTCCTTCTTCTACTTCATTCCAGAAAACCAGATGGTTGTTGTATCTTATTGGTTTTGTTTTGGCTATGTTCATTTTTTCTTTTGAAGCAAAGATAATTATTGCTAATTGTCTCTGGTTACCATTTCTGTTAGATAGTATTTATACAAACTTTGCATCTTTGCTCTTTAAGCAGCATAATAATAATACCTCTGAGATATTTGCTAGAATGTCTTTTAATTTTGTTGTGAATACACTTTGAAGATCTTGTTAACTATAATACTTATTGCCTTTAGAAACCTTTTTAGTTTGTGTCCACCAATTAGTAGAAACCAAGGAACACTTTCTTCATATAAATGTTCCATTTTAATTACTATAAGAGCTTTAAATTTAGATCTTTTAATTTGAACTATTTGTGCCTTCTGGATGCTTTTACATATATGTTTTACTTCTTCTGTGTTGATGTTAGTTGGCAAATCTCAAATCATCCAAAAGTTGTGCTAATTTTTACTATTTTATGCTATAGAGATATCTTTTGTTTCTTTTGTTATTTTTGATTCTATTGGTTTTTTGACCTTTTTTACCTTTTTTTTGTTATCATCTTTGAGTTGTTGATCTACATTTTTGCTTTGTCTATTTATTTCTTCTGAAATGAGTTTAAGCCAATCTTCTTCTTTTTCTCTAATTCTATTTATTGTCATATCTTTACTATACTTACAATCGAAGTCTACTTTTATTCAATTATTTCTTTTCTTAAAGACTTCTTTCACTGTCTTGATGTGATAATTTTTTTCCAAAATTTATTGTACATATTTTCCTCTTTCTTCTTTTGTTTTATCTAGCAATGCATATATTGGCATGTTTGCCTTGACTGATTTTGCTTTGTCGCAGATTCTATTTCTTGGAGACTACTGGCTGTCTTTTATTGTATCTTAAAAGATTAAATCAGCATTGATATCATTTGAAACTTCTTTTTCTAATTCTGCTAACTTCTTGTTAAGGTTTTCAATATTTGTTTGGATGTCATTGAGCATGTTGTTTCTTGGTGGTTCTGAATCTTTCTTGAATTTTTTTTTCTCCCAGTTTTTTATTTGATTCTCTTTTATAATGACTTTTGCTTGTTCTTTATTTAGATTAACAAAATTGGTTGTTTCTTTTTGTTTTAAGTCTTCTTCTCAACATCTTTTTTTCCCTGCTAAATTGAAAGTATCCTCTAACTCATCTGTTTTAAGTAACCTTTCTATTTTTTTTTGGTTTTTGGTAATTTCATTCTTACTCATATTAGTAATAAAATTAATAAAACCTGGGTTTTGATTTAGAAATCTAAGTTTTATGACCCATTTGTTTGTTGTTCCTTCTTTAAACCATTTCAATTATGCCAGTTTTAAGGCTTCAAGAATTTGGTTGTAAAGTAACATATTATTTGGTGTAATATGATTTGGATCATTCAATGCTAAATCTTTTGTAATAAATTCTATATTGCTTGGGCTTTTTGTAGGTGTTGATAGAACATGATCCAAAGTTTTGTAATTTATATATCTTTGGTTTCTGTTACCCAGCCCTTTGATATAATCTATAATATCTGTTTTTTGCATCTTATCTTCTGATCTATTGATTTGATCAGTCTAGATTTGCTCAAATAGTTCATGTACATATTAGTATTATATAAGTTTTCTAATATACTTAGTATTTTTCTAATTAGGAATGTATTTTGGTTTGTTTGTTGTTTGTTTATTTTTGTACAGTCACATGTTCTAACTTTTAATTTTTTTCAGTTAACAACAAATCCCCAAAAGTAAGAAAAAATTTCATATAAATTTTGGAAAGATTTCGTAATTGTTGCCTATGAAGGTTATTTGCTTTGGTGTTCTAAACAAATAACTGTAATTTCTTGTGCTAAACCTTTTTTCCTAAACTTGTAACAGGTATTTAATATGTAATTTTTTAATAAAATCTTAAAAAATGATTTTGCCTTTTTTAGAAATAAAGATCAGCAGAGAGAGTATTCTATCTGATAATGGATTATAAAAGATTTTAAATAAAATATTTTATAATATTTAATAAAAGTATTAGCAAAAATATTTTTTAAAATAAATTTTTAGTCTTTTGATAAATAAATACTATAAAAAAATATAATTATATACTGTATTTTAATATAAAATTACATTTAATTATTATAATTAAAAAAATTTTTTTTTTTTGTATTATAAACAGCAATTTTGTCTGTCTGTTTTTTATTGAGTAATATCTGATTATTAATTAATACAAAGTTTATCAACAAAAGTATAACTAGTCATACATATAACTTTAGTTATTATTTAATTAAGAATTCTGTCTAAGAGTTACCTACTAGCTATCATATCTGAGATCTGCCTGTGAATCTCTTATTTAAACTTTTTGAATTTCAATTCTATGCATTACAACTTTCTATTACCACATGGATATACCTGGTTAGAGCTATCTAATTACTATTTATATCAAGGTACCACCTCATTGGATGTTACCGAGTATCTATAGTTCTTCGAATTTATTCTCGATGCAAGCTTACTAAGTATGATACCAAGATTACCTTCTTAGATTTTATCTGTGTTAGTGTATCTTGTATCTACTAAACTAGTTTTGGTGACAGAAGTGTTTGCATTTCAGTAAGTTCATTTCTTTCTCATAGTTTTTTTTTATGTTTATTATATTACTCACTAGTGTGCTTTTTCTTCATTTCTGATATGTTTACTGCTTCTCTTGCATCGGGTACCAACTCTCTATATTAGGAAACTTCTTTCTGTGAACTTCTTTATATATTAATCTTCTATTCATATAGACTTAAGCCACAAGGCTTTGCATATATTCATATATTTCTGTAGATTACAGAGTTTTGCCTTTAGCTGAGATTGAACTGTCAACCTTGTCTGTAGAGAAAGGGACACCTAGACTACTAGGCTACAGGACCCTATCTCTATTATAATTAAAAATTAAATATTATATATTTAAAACTTTTTAAATAAGTAAATTTTATAAAAAATTTAGAATATTATTTTATAATAACAGATTATTATGATGACTTTATATGATTGGCTAATTAAAATTAAACATATAATTATATAATAAATTGTTCATTATTAATTAACTAAAATTAATTACAAATTTTTCAAATTTTATTTTATTTTATTTTTTTGGTATTAAGGTAACCTCTTTGGTTTTTTGACTTTTATTAATCACTTATCAGTATTGTAATTCAATGAACTATTACAGGAGAGCGTACAATTGGCTACACATGTAACTTTTTTATATTACTTATTTAAGGAGTCCACTCGAAGGTTTCTTACCAATTGTTGTATCTAATACCACTGCTTGGGTGTTCTACTTTAAACCCTCTGAATCTGTAATCTGTGTTAACATTATTGGGTTATCCCAGATGTTCAGATCATCATCTCAACCTTAAGACTAATTTATCCTTGAGATAAACCCCCCAGAGCCTTCTGTACCTATTTTTACAGCTGATCTAGATATTACTATAGCAGAACCAACACTTGTGGTCAGGGCTGACCATTAAATTGCTATGCCCTTGTAGAGTTCACACAAACCCCAGCATCTACTTCACAGTATATCTGAAATACTTTAGTATACTCCTGCCAGTTCACCAAACTCCCAATCCAGATAACCCAGTAGGACTTACAACCGGTTCATTGGTATATTAGATCAGCCCAATATCCTTTTTCTCCAGCTTGATCCGGCAGCCTGGTTGGTGGTATCCTTCACCTAGAGGTTTTTGCCCATCTGGCTACTTCAACCTTGCTATCCATTTCATAAGGCTAGCCTTCACAGTAGGGCTGTCAAAGATCTGGCTACCTTTCTACTCGAGTCTTCCCAAATGGACTTCTTGTTATTCAATTTCAACAGATTTACATAGCCACAAGGACTTATCTAGTGTTTGCACTGCCTATTGCCAGTTTGCATTTTTTTATGTAACCACAATCTTGTCCCAAAGGACAATGTCATGTGATCTGTTACATAAATGCCCTATGACCTACCAGTCATACTGGTGCGACTGCCATTACAGGTATCCTAACTTAATTATTAGTAACAGTTGCCATAATACGAATATTACATAGGTGATTATTCAAATTTTTAGTGTCGATGGGATTTGAACACCCAACCTACCACTTGAAGGGTTGACAACTTAACCACTTCACTAGGTTGCCATATCCTTTTTTTCAAATTTTATAATAAAAAATCCAAAAAAAATTTTACTAATTTAAATACAATTGGTTGCTATATATAGGATCTCTATAATGATAGGTCACAATTTATAATTTTTTAAAATTTATATAAAATAGTAAAAAAATAAGTTTATACTAATTAAATTATAAAAACTTAATATAGTTTTTTTTTAGAATTTAATTTTTTTTTTTTGGTATTAAGGTGATCTCTTTGGTCTTTTGACTTTTATTAATCATTTATCGGTATTGTGGTTCAATGAACCACTACAGGAGAGTATACAATTGGTTATACATATAACTTTTCTATATTATCTATTTAAAGAGTCTGCCTGAAGGTTCCCTACCAATTGTTATACCTAACACCCCTGCTTGGGTGTTCCACTTTAAACCCTCTGAACCTGTAACCTGTATTAACATCATTGGTCATCTTAGATGTACCAGATTATCATTCTTAAAAAATAATATTTTTTTTAATTTAACTGTTGCATCTTTAACCATTATATAAAATCAACAACAAGATATTTAATATCAGAACATAATTCATTAATAAGTTTAATAATTTTAGTTATTCAATAACTTTTTAACATATCTTATTCATTTTCTGAAAGTTTGAAAAATATATGATTGTTTGTTGTTTTATTTTTCTTTATTCTTTTATTCATATTTTTAACAATATTTTCAATTTTAAGTTCTTCAATCTTTTGTTTGCCAAGACTTTTTTTACTTATCATTTATGATAATTTTAGTATTATTTAAATAATAAAATCTTTATAACTTATATTTATTAATTTTAAATAATAACAGAAGTAAATAGGAGTGTATTAATAGAAACTAAACAAATTATTTTTAATGATTTTTTTTAAAATTTTAAATTAAAATATTTTGACAACTATTAAACCAACTTTGATGAATTTTTTTTCTTTTAATTTTATAACTATATAAATTAAAATAAAAAAATTTTTATCAAGTTTGATTAAATAATTGTTAAGATATTTTACTTTAAACTTTAAAAAATTTACTTAAAAAAATTTTGCTTAATTTCTATTAACACACCCAAATATTGGTGCATAAAAGATTATTGTTTTTTTTGTAAAATCTGAAATAATAGAAAAATACCAAAATTTAAAACTTAACACTATGTTACAATATGTTACAATATGTTATATAATTATATTTTTGATTAATAATTAAAAATCTTATAAAAATATAAAAGAAAACTTCTAAATAAAATTGAATAAGTAAAAGATTTGCAATATGCAAAGTCAGAACAAAGAACTTTCATAAAAAAGACTTCTTTGTTTAGTATATTATTGAAAAATCAATATTTATCAAAAAATATTTATTTAGAAAATAAATAAAAAATTATTGAATAAAACTATTATATAAAAATAAAATAGAAAAATATTATTTATTATATACAAATGTATTATATATTAATTAATAATAATGGGTTTCTGATCTTTAAAACTTTTCATAAACAAATTGATTTTTTTATTAGAACAATTCTTATCTTTTCTATCATAAAAATTTTTGAAACTATATTTAATACTATTAATTCTTATCTTATTAGCTAAATCATGATCAATTTTGAAATCTTTCATAATTAGGAATATATCAATCTCAGAAATAAAGACTTTATTTATTAAATCACATTTGTCTTGATCATATTCTATAGGGTTAACATAATAATTTAAAATATATTTGAAGATTATCTCATATTCTTGATATTTATAATATCCAGAAAAGAATTGATAAAACCTATTATATAAAAACATAATCTTAATATCTAGCAGATATAAAATTTAAATAAAACTTCTTTTATATATTTACTTATAAAAAATTTAACTGAGTTTTAATAAAGATAGAGGTATAGCCTTACCTTAATATTTTTTTAAAAAAAATATTAAACTGCATTCTAATTCTAAATTTTGGTAAAAAAATAAAAACAATTATAAAATAGAAGGAAGCATTAATAATTCTGATATAAACTACTTTTTTCTTTATTAATTATAAAAAATACATTAAAAATTATCAATTTCAATTTTGTATACTATTATACAACTTTGTACAATCTTAGTTATTTTAAAAAATATTATATAGAATTTTATAATATTTTTTTATTTAAAAATTTTAGATTTAATAAATTTATTGTATAAT
This sequence comes from Cetraspora pellucida, assembly GCA_910591915.1. Taxonomy (NCBI): domain Eukaryota; kingdom Fungi; phylum Glomeromycota; class Glomeromycetes; order Diversisporales; family Gigasporaceae; genus Cetraspora; species Cetraspora pellucida. The sequence goes on from CAJVQA010000292.1 coordinate 35,917, forward strand.
TTTTAATCTAATATCTTTTTTAGTTAACTTATTATAAATTTTTAAAAAATGTTTACAATAATATAATAGATAGTTGTATTATATTTGTAAAACTATATTTTTCAACTATTTTAATCTACTACTATTAAAAAAACCTCTTTTATTAACATATTAAGACCTTAATAGCAAATACAAATTTTATTTTTCAATTGATTTACAAGATCTTGATATAGATTTTTTTTTTAAATATTAAGATAAGTACTTGTAACCCAAGATTTTATTAATAGTATATTTGGCTAATAGTTGCATTACAATCACAGAAAACAACTATAAAAAGAGTGTACAACTAGTTACTTGTACAACTTTAGTTATTGTCTAATTTAAGTAGTCTGCTTAAAGGTTTTACATTAGTTATCATACCTGGAACCTGCTTATAGGTTTCCTATTTAACTACTCTAGTTTTTATATTCACCTACCTACTTTTGGTTACCAATGTTCCTGGTCAATATTGGTAAAAATATACTATAGTTACTAAATCTTTAAAGCAGTTCTTTGAAATCTTTGACCTTATATTAAATCTTTTAAAATTTTTTGTATTTTATTCTTATAGTTAACCTAATATTATTATAGTTAAGACTAATACTAATGGTCAGGATGTATTATTAAACTGCTATATCCTTATAAAATTTACACTAACTCTAGTATTAATTTCACAACATATTTTTATTATTTTGATATTCAATTTAAGTTTTATTAAGTTATTATTCTAAATAGTCTGAAAAGGTAGATTGAAACTATATATCTCTGGTTTACATATTTGTTAACATGTATCTTTTTCTTTTAAAACTCATAAATTTTGGTAACCTAGTTGGTTCATCTGATCTCTTCTTAAAGACCAGTATATTTGTCTAGTTTTATAACTTCTAGCTTTATTTTATAAGTTTAGTCTTTACAGTAATACTATCAAAAGTTCAGGTTACCTCTCTACTCAGATCTTTCAAGTAGATTTCCATCTTCCTACCTGGTTCTTGTGATTTACACAGCCTAAGAACTTATCTTGGGTTTACACTGCCCAGTATCAGTTTGTGTTTCTTTATACAATATTGTACAAAAGTTTAGACCTTTCAGTCATATTGATATAATACAGATTACAGATATCTTATTCTAACTAATCATAAAAGACAGTTAACTGTAATACAGAAAGAATTATAAATTTTTAGCATCACTGGAATTTGAATTCTAGACCTATCATTTGGAAATTGACAATCTATTCATTTCACTAAATTGCTATACCTTAACTTATTAAATATTAATTGATATATCTTATAAAATAAAAATAAAAATGACTTAAATTTAAGCCAACTCAAATTGGCTTTTGAACCAAACTATTTAAGTTAGCTTGAGTTAACTTGAATCAGTTTAAAACCAAATTAAATTATTTAAAACTTATTTATAATTATATTTTGAATTAATCTAAAAATATTTATATTCTTTAATTAATTTAATTAATTTATTAAT
>CAJVQA010000293.1:0-37397 GCA_910591915.1 Cetraspora pellucida
TTGCTTGATTTGACTGGCGACGACATATTTATTAAACAAATATTTAGAATCTAGTTAGGTTAAGCAACCATATTACACTATATAATTTGTAAAGTCAAATAAAGACAAGTCAGTCTTTGAAAAAAGGTTGTTGCAACTAGTCTGACTGCCAGAATTTATTTTTTAAAAAAAGTTTATATGCTAAAAAACATGTAGACCAGATATATAGTTTATCTATCTTTTTAGACTATCTGAACTAAAAGCTTGATAAAATTTAATTTAAATACTAAAGTAGTAAAAATAGTTATAAAGTAAGTATCAGAGTTGAAATAAACTTTACAAAAGCATAGTGGTTTAATGATATGCTTTAATTGTAAATTTTGGTTTTTGCTATAGCATTACCTAATTAGTTATAAAAATGAAATACAAAAAATTCTAAAAAATTTAGTATAAGGTCAAGGGTTCTTATATAAACAACTGTCTTAAAAACTTAGTAATTATAACATATTATAACATATTTGTATCAGTATCGACTAGGGTATATTAGTAGATGTAGATGGATGGATGAATACAAAAACTAAAGTGTTTTAAATAGAGAATCTACAAGCAGGTTTCAGTTATAACAGCTAGTATAGAACTTTCAGACAGATAATTTAAATTAAACAATAACTAAAGTTATACAAATGGCTAGTTGTATACTCTTTCTATAGTTGCTTTCTATAGTTGTAATGCAACTATTAGCTAAATGTACTATTAATAAAATTCTGGATTACAAGTACTTATTTTAATATTTAAAAAAAAATAAAATAAAAAATAAAAAAAAAGTAAATTTGTTCTATATATATAAATATATATATATATAATATTAAGTCTAAATATGTTTTTTTTTTAAGGTAATCTTTTTGGTTTTTAACTTTTATTATGACTTTATTAGTAATATATAAAACTATAATACTAAGTATAAACTAAATAGAAAGCTAAATATTGGCAACTTAAATAGAATATCTGAAATAGTAACCTTATAATTTTAGTTATAACTAAACCAACTTTAAAGTATATAATATATATAAATTAATTTAAAAAGTATATACTAAATAAAAAATTCTGTTTAGAAATTTTTTTAAAAAAGATAATATAATCTTTAACAATATCACTTATAAAAATCTTAATTTAGAAAAAAAAATCTAAAACAGATAATTTGTATAAGTAAAACTTCTAAGTAAAAAGAAGTTTAATAACCTAACTAATTAGTTGATCTAGACATAAAGTTGCATTATTCATAACTAACTAAATAGATCTTGCAAGAGTAAACAAAATACTAATATAATTGTAAAAAAAGATACTAGAGTTGTATAAACTTTACAAGAATATAGCAGTTTAAGATCATATTTAACTACAAGTATTGAATATTATAAAGAGTTTAAATAAGTAATACTTATAGTTGAATTGCAGATATAATATCTAGTATAAAACCTATAATATAGGCAAACTATTTAAATTAAATATTAAAAATAAAGAGGTGTAATAACTTAGTGAAGTAAAGAAGTTGACAACTTTTCAAGTAATAAATTAGGAGTTCAAAACCCACTGATGATGAAAATTTAAAAAAACTATCTATGTAATATTAATATTATAGAAGGTAAGTGATATTATAGCAATAGTATTTCATTAATCAGTTGGGATAAGATATCTGTAACACAATTACACCAGCATAACTGGCAGGTCATGAGGCATTTGCACAATGTTGGAGTTATACAGAAGAATGCAAACTGGCATCAGACAGTGCAAACCTAAGATAAGCTATATAAATTTGTGAACTAAGAAGCCAGAGCCCACTTGAAAAGTTCTAAGTAAAAAGGTAACACAAATTTTTAACAGTATTACTGTAAAGACTAAACCTAGAAAACAGATATCAATGTAAAAGAAATCAAATAAACAAGAATCTCAGATGAGAGATACCACCAACCAGGCTGCTAGAAGTCTCAAACTAGAAGAAAAAAATCTTGAAAAGCAGACTTTGAGGTATCAGGAACAGGTTATAGTTCTTCTAGACAATCTGAATTAGAAGTCTGAGATTAGAAGCAAAGATATACTATAAGTACTAGATATATGCTATAAAGTTGATGCTAAGATCTAAGTGAACTTTGCAAGGATGAGTCTGTTAACAAGAGACTAAATATGAGTAGTTAGTTAGCAGAAGGGCCTTCTGAAGCTTTACAGTTAGGTTATATACTCTAAAATATGTAATAGCTTGATAGATGTACAGATAAAGAAGTTAAGATTAGGTTAGATGACACTTTAGTATACAGAAGTTTGTATACTATTTGTCAGTATAAGTATAAGGATCAGAGTGTTTAAATAGGTAATCTTCTAGTAGATTGCAAGTATGGCACCTAGTATAAAACCTGCTATGCAAACAGACTACTTAAAATAGACAACCAAAAGTTATATATATGGCTAGTTGTAAACTTATCTTATACAAGTTATATAACTATAATTAAAATACAATAAAGGCAATAGTCACCAATAACCACAGCCTTAGTAAAAGCAAAAAAAAAAATAAAACCAAAAATATACATATAACTAGTTGTATTCTTTAATGTAAGAAGGTTTTTTAAAATTATCATATTCTAATATTGAATAATAAGTTTTTAATCTCAAAAAGACTAATTAATACAAAAAAATAAAATAAAACTACAATATATAAACTAAATCTTTTTATTATAATTATATGAAATAATATTAATAAGCAAGATGTTTTTATAATATATTTAATTTTTTAAAAAAAACAAATGAAATACTAATATATTAGTTTACAAATATAAGAATTAGAATATGATCTAAAAACTTTATATTTTTTTAGACTATAATAATATATAGCAAATTGTTATAAATTAGGTTTTTTTCAATACAAAAATTTTGGTTTATTAATAGTATATAATAAATATTTAACAAAAAAATAAAATATTAATGCAAAAATTCTGTTTTATTAATATTATATAATAAATATTTAACAAAAAAATAAAATATAATAGTAACTATTTTAAAGCTTAAAATAATAAAACATATAAACAAACAAAAATAAAATAATACAAAAAGCTGCTTTAGATATGCTTAATCCTATAATATAACTTTATAATGTATTATAAGTACAACAACAATTTAATAAGTATTTTTTTTTATAAATTAATTTAAATAAATCAACATATATAAAATAAATATTATAAAATTATAATAAATAGATTGATGCTTATAGATTATATAAATATTAAAAAATGAATATTATAAATTTTGTTAAAGCATAATACAAAAAATTTAAATATATATATTTTGGTACTAAACAAAACTATTGAATTAATATTTTAATTTGAATTTTATAAGTTACATTAACAAATACAGAAATTAAATATAAAACTGTTAATTTGATGATTAGAAAAATAAAATCCTATTAAAAAAAAAAACATTATTAAGACTTATAAAATTAGATTTAAAAAGTTTTGCAATACAATTATAATAAATAAACTAAATATATTTACTAAGCATAAAATACTCTTGCTTATATAAACTATTTGATTAAGTATATACTTATCTATTAGTAATGCAATTAGAAAATTAATATATAAATTATTTTTTAAATTAAATATAATATTGCTTTTAATTATATTTTAATTATCTAAATTTAAGTTATTTTTAATTACTTTAATAGATTTAAATTACAGATAAATATGTTTAAAATTTTATTTTTTAGAAGTATAATAACTTAGTAAAATAAATAAGTTGTCAACTTCCCAAATAGTAGGTTGTAAGTTTAAAATTCATTAATAATAAAAATTTAGATAATTACCTATATAATATATAAATAGTAGTATAGTAATAGCATTCTATCAATCAGTTTGGATAAGATATTTATAACTATAGTTATATTAACATAACTGGCAGATTATGGGACATCTGTACAATATTGGAATTATACAGAGAAATACAAACTGGCAATGAGTAGTGCAAACCCAAGATAAGTTCTTATGACTATATAAATTTGTAGAACTAGAAGCTGGAACCTATTTGAAAAGACCTAAGTAAAGAGATAGCATAAATTTTTGACAGTATTATTGTAAAAACTAGATCTAGAAAACAGATACCAATATAAAAAAAAAATCAAGCAAATAAGAATTTCAAATAAGGAGTACTACCAACTAGGCTACTAGAAGTTTTAAACTAGAGAAAAAAAATCTTAAGCGCAGACTTTGAGATACCAGAAATAGGTCATAGTCCTTTCAGGCTATCTGAATTGAAAGTCTGAGATTAGAAACAAAAGTATATTATAAATACTAAAAATATACTATAAAATTAGTTCTAAGATCTAAGTGAATTCTGCAAGAGCAAATTCTGTTAACAAGAATTAAATATGAGTAGTTAGTTAACAAGAGAACCTTTTGAAACTTTATAATTAGATGACATACTCTAAAATATATAATAGCTTAACAAATATATAGAAAGAAAAGTTATGATTAGGTTAAATGATACTTAGATGTACAGGAACTTGTATGCTATCTATTAGTATAAGTATAGAGATTAGAATGTTTAAATAGATAATCTTCTAGTAAGTTGCAAATATGATAGCTAGTATAGAACCTGCTATGTAAATGAACTATTTAATTAGATAACCAAAAGTTGTATGTGTAACTAGTTATACACTTATCTTGTACAAGTTATGTAATCATAATTAAAATATAATAAAAACAGTAACTACCAATAACCATGATCTTAGTGAAAGCAAAAAAAAAATATATATATATTTTTGAATATAATTTTCTTTTATTTTATACTTAGAACTAGATATATAGTTAGCAGTTTAATAGTTAGCTTTAACTACAAGTATTGACCTTAATTATAGCATTTATATAAAATTACTGTTTGTACATAGTAATTACATGTAGTTACTAATCTCAAAACTATTAATAAAGATATAAGCAAGATCTTGCATTAATACTAAAAAAAAACATTTTTTTTTGTAAAAAATTTTGATTTAATTAGCTTATTTTATTATATTAAATTGAAGGTTAATAATTCAAAATTCTTTACTATATCAAATTTTTACTATATTAAGAGTTTACTATAATGATTAAGAAGTAGGAGTATAATCATTTTACACACAATTTAGGTGACAAATCATGTGACTGCTAAGTATCATAATTGAAACTTTTTTTTTTTTACCAAGTAAAACATTTTTGAATCTTTAATGAAATTTGTAAAACGTGTTATTACGATTCTAATGATAATAAATCATTAAAATCGGTTGTGTAAATCATAAGATATTAAGATTCTTTTCTTATTCTCAGAAATGCTCAATATTCCATCACTATTTGAAAGTTATAGTAAATTGCCGCGCACGTTATATACACACACGTATTATGTAAAATTGGTTACAATGTGTTACTCGATTATTCTTGTATAGAGTACGTAACTAATTTTGCTTAACTTTTATATGAATAATAAAAGATTGTAAAATATAATGATAAGTAAAATTGATTATAACTGATACTTATTAAAAAAATATTTTACGCGTTACTTTTTTATATGAAATTTTAATAATTTCTTACATAAATGAATAAAAGAAAAGTTATAATTTATAATTCAAATTTTTTTTTTTTTTTTTAGTAGAGCAACAACTTCAAATCATAAAATTATATGTAATAAGGTTTTATAAAAGAAATATGTAATAATGTTTTAAAAGAGATTTACACGTATTTATTTACACATACGATACATATAATACATACATGTATATTTGTTTATTTGCTCTTTTAGCGCACATCTTCTTTTGAATAGATGTTAGTTTTTTGGCATATCATACGTGTGGTCCACTAATTAATTAAAAAACATGCCACTTTTTTCATAGTTGACACAGCATGAACGCCCCACAAAAAATTGGTCACCCCCGTAATTTTGACCAATCGAACGGACCCGGTTTTTTACAAAAAATCAAGAATAACTCTAAATGTTTATTATGAAACCATCTTCTGCGGTCTAATTGTAATGTTTCTCATGAAAATTCTACTACGTAATACTGTAATAGCCATTACATTTTTCTAACTACATATAACCCTAACTAATAACGCGGTTTTCTTTGATGGCAGAACGTGTATGTCGTGTGATATATAACATTGTGTTTTATACGAACGTGTTATATATGCACAGTACATACGTCGTACGTATGACGATATTGATATAATCTACGTGTTATATTATTTTTTAACATCTTGCACATCTTGCATTAAAATTTCACAAAAATTATGCTTAAAGATCGTGCATTGTCAATCAAAAAGAAATTATTTAAATATATATAGTATAACAATAAACTAATCATCAGATAATCAAGATCGCAGGAAAACCATTGATAATGCAAGAAAATTAGTTACTCTATTTTACATACAGTTTTATTTAATTTTTTTGTTTTTGGGGTTCATTGTAGAACAGTAGTAGAAAGAAGAAGAAAAAAAAACTATTTTAAAAGAAAAGAAAAAAAGAAAAAAATATTGAACAATCATTTTGTAATTCCCACCCAAGTAAATTGTTTCCTTAGTTTCACAGATAGAAAGAAAATTTTTATCTTGTGGTTCTCTCACCATTTTGTCTAATATAAAATTGAAAAATTCTAAAGTCCATCGAGAGAATCCTAATGAATTGTGTAAAATTTGAAAAGAAAAGAAAAAAAAACTAAACCGAAAAAAATGTTTGTTGATTTTTAAAAGCTTATATAAAAGGTAAATGCAAGAAAATAAAACGAGCATAAAAAAAGAAAAAAAAAAAAGACTATACAAATTTAAAATTTTTATCTAGAATAAAAAAAAGCGCCCGTTAAAAGTTTTACTATAGACGTAAAATAATAGAAAGTCTAAATATTATCTAATCCCAACCACCACCATTGCTGATTTCTTCCGTTGAAGCTTGATCTTCTCGCTGCCGATATTGATCGTAACGTCTACCACCGATTGAGTTCGATTCTTCTACAGGTGTACCATCTGGGGACGGTGTATGTAATACGGTGTTCTATTTAAATTAAAATCATCAGTTTCATCATTATATAACATCCATTATTTCGTCATAATTTCATCATAATATCATTTCCATCGCCATTATTTCTATTATTATTTATGTCATCATTCACACTTATATTTTTTCTACATATATATATACATTTTTCATTTAAATTATCCCTATTTATACTATTTATATTTTCTTCAGTTAAAAAAACCTCCAAAAAATCTTAGTAGGGGGGAAAAGAAAACTTACCTGTTGTGCATTTGTCACCATTTGAAGATTACTATTAGAGTAACCTTGTGGCGTAGATGGAGCAGCACCTGGAGTAGCAGAACCAGCACCTAGACCGGGTAATTGATAACCGGTGGAAATACTTCTTGGTGAAGAAGTAGATGATGATGGAGTCGTTGCTTCAGGGAATTCGTACTTTACTCGTTTACCAGAATGACCCCAACCAGAAAAGGCAGAATTATTAGGAGAAGAATTTGAATTCATTGGACTTGGAAAAGTACCAGCAGTAGCAGCATTAACAGCAGCAGTAACAGCAATACTGCTTAATGGAGGTGGAGGATGCATTGCAAGAGGGGGACTTGATTGATTCGAATTATTAACATTATTATATTCATCATTTTCTTCTTCACCTACGAAACCTCTTTTTTGACCAATAAGTTGCGGTGAACCACTTTGAGCCGGACTTCCTGACACATCGGCCGAGACAATATTATAAAGACCTTGATTGTTAGGTCGCATGTAACCGTTACTACCGGGATTTTCTTCGGACTTTTTTTATATATTTTTTTTTGGTTTTTAATTTTTTTGAAATTTTTTTTTATTTTTTAAAAATTTTTTTTTTTTAACGTTTGGTATAAAAATGTTTTTATGTTAAAAATCGGTAGGAACTTCACATAAAAGGTGTTTGTAGTTTGTTGGAATAATTAGCCGTCGTCGCAGTCTTTAATAGATTGCAACCACTCACCGGCGGTCCAGGAACCACTGCAACACCTTGTTGTCCTTGAGGTTGACCGTTTATTAAACCATAACCAGTTTCATAATCTTCTAAATGAGGTTGTTGATGATTATGATTTCTAGGTTGTTGAGTCGAATATATTGGTACAGCAGGTGGATTAGCAACATGTTGAGGACGTTCAGCATATCCATTGGCTGGTGGATACGGAGATGAACCATGATCTTGGCCTTGCGGTACATTTGGATTTCCCATGATTGGATTACCATTACCATATGGATACCATTGTCGTGATGTATCAGGTGAATATGGTGTGTTGTTGAAATTATTTGCATAGGGATGAGTCGGTCGCCATTGAGATTGTGGACCATTACCTATAGATGGAATCCTAGTTGACATTGATGGACCATATGAATTATGAAGAAAGATGCTAGGATCATCCACAAATAAAGGATAAAGCTATAACAAAATTTAACATTAATTAAAATAAAAATTATAAATGAATTGATTTGTTTTTAAGTGGCATTATGCGTTAAGATTATTAAAGTCGCATGAGAATATGTTTAGAAATTTACCAGTTCGCTGATCTTGAATTGAGCTGCAAGAGTTTTTGCCCGTTGAAAAGTGATCCTAAGATTAATAATTATTATTGATGATTAGAATTATTATAGTTAATAGTAATAATAATAATTATAATAATAATAATAATAATAATAATAATTATTATTATTATTATTATTATTATTATTATTATTATTAATTATTACTGTTATTAAATATTATTATTATTACTACTATTAAATATGATTATTATTATTATAATTATTATTAATTATATTCCAAGTGATCCAAGCTCTGATGATCAACAAGATACGAGATCAAAAAACGGATCAAGTCACAAGATGAGCACAAGATCAAACAAATATCAAAGATGTTATCAAAAAAGATAATTTCAAAGATGAAAAAAAAAAGACCGCCACAAATAAAGTGTAATAAAGAGATATAATTAATAATAATAATTTGAATCTAAAGAAAGAAACTTACCAAACACCTTTTAGATGCATAGCCCCAACTTTTACAACAACTCTTCCTTTTTCATTCTTTAGAATACCATCTCGTTTACCACGTGACATTCCAACAACATTTAACAATTTGGTTCCGTTGATCATGTCGTTATCTGAAAAGGAGGAAAAAAAAAGTCCGAGAGTTTGGAAGGGTGAAAGATAAAATAATATTAAGTAAAGATCAACGTTGCTTGAGGTTAAAGAAATCAGATGATCAAATATTATGTCACGAATTCAATTATCATAATATCATATATCATAAATGAATAATAAAAAAATAAAAAATAAAGCGCGTTTATAAAGTTAAAGAAGAGTTATATATACCTTGTCGTCGAGCTACACAGATACCACGAGCATCAACCTGATAGCATAGGGTTCCTTCATCTTCCCATATAGTAGTGGTAAGTTTTGGGCGAGGGGTATGACCTTGAGCCATTCCTGAACCAGCACTACCGTAACCAACAGCAGGAACGAAAGCACTACCACCATTAGCGGATAAAACAGTAGCACCGTTTGCGGGGTTACCACCACCAAAGTAAGGAGTCCAAAAAGGGTGGGTGGTAGGGTTAGCAAAATGATGTTGAGGATAAATCATAGTACTACCATTGCTGTCCAAATGAGTAGTCATCATTGCTGGAGCTTCTTGAGGTAGAGAGTTCTTAGTAGTAGTAGGGGTAGTTACCGGAGTAGGGTGTTGAGGAGCCTGGTTATAAGGAGTAAAAGCCGAATGGGGACCAGAAGCAGAAGGAGGAGTTTGAGTAGCGGTCGAGGTTAAAGAACGTGGACCAGCAGTAGAGTTCTGGGTGCTGGAGGTATTATTCGAAGGTTGCGTGTTTGTCGACGTGGTGGAGGGTATGCTGATATTTCGAGGAGAGTTTGGCTTGTTGTTTGGAGACGTCGTGGTGTTAGAGAGCGAAGGAGCCGGAGAAGTCGGCGTAGTTGGGTGTTGTTGTGGTGAGTAGTGAGTGCTGGCAGTTGTTAATGCAGGATTGGTGTTAGATGAATCGGTGAAAAGCTTATTTGAATTCTGGAAACCAGCCATAAATGAAAAGTTGTCGCGTATAATGTCTATGTAAGCGTCTGTATGTACCGCCAATCTGTTCTGTTTGAATTTTATATTTTTCAGCAACCAGCCGGACAGGAGCAAGGACTGTTGCAGTTGATGGTATTCAGAAGAATTTGGTTGGTCGGACTTGTAGTTGAATTGTGGCGTGAGAAAATTGTATGTAATAGGATTGGTTGGAGTTTAAGGAAAAAAAATTTCTATATACGGAGGAAGGGATATAATAAGGGGGATATAGTTTCTGATATAGGTAAAGTGATGACTGTATAAATACCAAAGAAATAAGATCCGAAAATTTCTTCCAGGGGGCGACAAATATGGCCTAAATACACACCTATAATAAAAAAAAAAAAAAAAAAGGAATAAATAAAAATTGTTAACGGAAGTAGAACCGCGCGAGTGATAAACAATAACAATAACAATAACAACGATGATGAAGTGATGATGAGGTAATGAAATGAAGAGCCTGTTAATTAAAAGTGGATAATAACCGCGAAAAAAGAATGACTGTAAAAATGATTTCGATTTTTTTTTTTTTTGTTTGTGAGAGTTGTATATATATATATATATATAATGTATATATGTATATATATATAATGTATATGTATATATATATTGTTATTATTAAGTAAAAGAACGAAGTAGATGGATAAAAAAAAAAAAATCTTTTTTTTTTTTTTTTCTTGTTGAAAAAAAAAAAGAAATATATTTATAGAATCTTTATTATTTATAAATCTTATACATAATAAGGATTGTCGTGCAAAATTAATAAATAGGGCAACCAAAAACAGGTGATAAGAGTTAATAATATACGTACCGAAGATTATTAGTCCGAGTAAAAAGTCTGCCTGTTTGTTTTTTTGGGGTGCGTTACTTAAAAAAAAAAAGAGGTGTATCCCGTCCAAAACTCTTGTTTTTTTTTTTTTATAATGGTACTATTGTCCCTTTGTGTTTTTTATAAGTCAGTTTCGGTAGCGGAAAGGAGGTAGCCGACACGAGGAGAAAATCGTATTGGAAAAGGGGCGTAGAAACAAGGATTAGATAAATGTTGATGATTAAAGTATTTATTTATTATTCACGATTTCAGTTGTAAATGATGGTTTTTAATTCGGGCGTGTGAAGATTTTTTTTTAGATAGATAGAAGTGAAAAAATTCTATTGAATTTGTACAATACAAAAAAAAAAAAATATTTCAGGTTATTAGCAATGTTTCAGAATGCTCTCTTTTTTTTTTGTTTTTTTTCTTCGCTGTAATAGTTTCTATTATAGTTTCGAAATCTATTATTATTATTTAGTCTATGCGAACGGGGGAAAGAATATACAAGAAGGGAGAGGATGGAAAGAAAAAAAAAATAAAAGATTTAACGTGAATTGTCAAAAACAATTAAAGATTAAATCAAGAATTATTTCTGAAAGAATCTTTCTTTTGGCAGACAATAAAAAGTTTTTTTTTTGCCTGCGTTTTTATTATTTTTTGATTCGAAGACGATTCGATTGAAGATAGCCCGGGGAACGGGATGAACAACGCTATATATATATTTCAAAAAAAAAAAAAAAAAAAAAGAGAAAAAAAAGTATAATATATATTCACCCGTAATCTGTACGATAATATGCAATTAAGAGCAAAGAAAGGGATGGTCAGGAGTGGAAGAAAGGTGGTTTATATTAACGAACATGGTGTTGGGTCAGAAGCGTGACAGGTGATTTATTAATAGTATTAATAGAATTAATATTATATATAATAAAAAGGTAAACTAAAAATACTAAAATAAAAATAAAGGAAAGAAGGAAGTCGGTAAATATAAATTAAATAAAGTAGCGTTACAACAACGACATCAGCAGAATAGAGATAAACATCGAAAATATCATTTAAGATTGTTTGAGTAAGATAAATCTTATTGGTGCCGATACAGAGTCCCAGGACCAATTGAAACGAAAAAATTGATTACTCTATACAAAATATACACAATAAGTAATATAGTAAGTAATGTAGTAAGTAATATAGTAAATAATATAGTAATATAAGTAATATAGTAATATAATCGAATATAATCAAATATAATCGAGTAATATAGTTGAATAATATAGTAAGTATAATAAGAGAAATGATCAGTGTAAGGGAAAAAAAAGAAGAGGGCACACAAGTACAAGAAACCGAGCGACACAAACACAATTTTGAAAACAGATGCAAAAAAAATCATTTGACCTTTTTTGTCAAATTCCTGTTGCAAATTTATTATTCGTCTTGTGTTCACGCACCAGTATTAAATAAACTTTGCAAGTCAATCAGTTTATTTTATAAACTTAAAGAACGGCTAATAACTGTAATAACTGATAAATTATATCACATAATGGATCAGAAATATAAGTAATTTATTCTATCTGATTATTGGTTTTTTTATCACTAACGTAATATTAAAAAAAAAATAGATTTTAAAAAAAAATATATTATCAGATTATCCAAAGTAACAAAAGAAAATAACGAAATAAAATCGAGTCGATTTATAACAAGAGACTACGGAGACAAGACAAGAAGCTCGCATACACGCTAAAACAGAAGTATTCAGTATCAGTATGTACGTTGTTATGTACTGTAGATTGTTGAAGAAGAACGCACACTTAATGTACATTAATCGGTTTTAAAAAAAATTATAATATATTTACATATATGTTTGTATAAAAAGTATAATAGTATATAATATGTTGTAATATGTTTTTATAATATATTTATATAAGAAGGCAAAAAAAAAAAAAATTTCAAACTCGTCGTGGTGTTTATTGAATATCTAAAGAAAGCTGCATATCTATCGAGAATCTATTGTGGTTGCAGAAAAGTTGCATTTTGTTGCGTAATATAAACACATATAAACATTTATATCTACTGTAATATACAGAATTATACAGAAATACAACCTGACCAAACTCGAAATGGTATGCGCTATATGTCTACAATTGTTTGAACGAACAAAAAGGTTAAGAGACACGAGTCATCCGTTCTGTTCGTAATTATTATAACTACAATTATTAAAGATAATAAAAGAGTATTTAAAAGATATTATTAAAAAAAAGATATTATTAAAAGGTATTATTTATTAAAAGACATTATTTATTAAAAGACATTATTTATTAAAAGACATTATTTATTAAGACATTATTTATTAAAAGACATTATTTATTAAAAGATATTATTAAAAGATATTAAAAAGATGATAAAAGATAATAGGGATTACCCTGAAGATGAATTGTTTGGGTTGATATTCGGAGATTGAACACCCCCTATATACTATTTGTGGATTTCTAAACGAAACATCATTCCAAACTAATATAAGAAATCTCGGTGATTTGGTGACTTGACAATGACGAATCAAAATACATTGTCTCTAAAATGGCAAATATGTTATTATATGTCATTAATATGTCATTGAAATCTTCTTTTTTTATTTCTTTATTTATTTTTCCAATTTCTTTTATTTCCTTTATTTTTCCAATTTCTTTTATTTCCTTTATTTTTCCAATTTCTTTTACTTCTCTTGTTTTGTTTCTTTTATCTATATTTTTTTGATAATTTTTTTTTTTTTTTAATAATTTTTAATTTTAATTTTTTTTATTTTTTATCGAATATTCTATTTAATCTATTCGCCGAATTTCTTATCCGCCAAATAGTAAATCTAATTATTTAGATGGTTAGAAATTCTCGTGAAAATGAACTAAATTGGTCGTCACGAGTGTGTCAATTGTGTGTTGAATATATATTGGTATATTGCAAATATTGGTTGCCGGGTGTTAATTATGTGTTGGGTGTTAGGGTGTATTAGATGTTTGGTTTCATTATTCAAATTATAGTTAGTTAGGAAAAGATTTTCGATGATTGTTATTATTTTAGGTTTAGTCATCTTTGTATAGTGAGGAAGAAAAATAGAGCGAAAGAATGTCCCATTGTGTTTAAATTGTGTTTACTACGGATATGTCTGTTGTAAATCCATCTGGTTAAAAAACAAGATTTTTTAGCCCATGTCAGTTTAAATCTTTATAACAGTTACATACGCATTACAGCCAGCCAAATGATGTATATCTGAATATCTGAATATGCAAGATCTTCTTTTGACCATCTCAATCAATACATTTATGGATGGATACATTTATGGATGAAGAGAGAATGAATAAAGATTCCCGTGTTCTATATGTACTATATGTATATATTATTATATTTATTAGTTGTGTTAGATGTACGAAATGTAATAATTCATATGCCAAGTACATCACCCATGCTCAATTATTCACTTAAAAATCTGGCAAGGAAAAAAAAAACAAAAAAAAAAATTTTTTTTTTTTTTTTACATGTATTAATATTATGACAAGACCCTGCTGCGAGTTCAATTTTAAAAACAGTAAATTATCATCGACTATCATCAATTAAGAAGGTGACAACCAAGATACTCATTACATTACTGATTTGTGCGTACATTTACCGCTTACATGCGTAATAAATTACCGTGTCGTACATCTTTTAACCCTATCCAATCAATCATTCTTAAATTCGAATCATGCGTAATAATAATGATATAATGTTAAAAGATACTACTACGTATGTTAAAAAGATTCTATGTTAAAATATTAACTATTATTAAATACTTTTTTTGGATGTTTTTTCTTTCTTTAGACTTTCTGTCTTTAGAGGATACTAATTGAAGAATAATATTATCAGATAATGAGATTTCAAAATATTGTTTCTTGATTGATATTCTCTTCGTTCAACGAATGATTATTTATTTTTATTTTTATTATTATTTTTGCGAATCATTTTGTAAATATATGCGCGTGTAATATAATAACTATTTCTATTTTTGTATTTCTATTACCACTACCGCAAGGACGATGTAATTTCCATTTGAGAGATTTAAGAGATTTAAGAGGTATACATATAAAATATATGTGAACGTATGTAAATTTATGTGTATAAATGCATATATGCATGTATACATACATTTTTAATTTGATAATTATTAGACTTGTTAATCGCATGATTTGATCTAATTCTCTTAATGTTCTTTTGTCTATCATTTAAATTTGATTTAATCATTAATTACATCTTTGGTCAAACTTTTACATCTTTGGTCAAACTCTACCTACATCTTTGGTCAAACTCTACATCTTTTGGTTAAACATTTGACATCATTGTGTCATTAATACGTTAAACACGTTAAACACGTTAATCACGTTAAAAAAAAAAAATTATATATGCTTCATAAATACCTAATAAGTGGCAAGTATGTAAGTAAATGTTTCGTCTCGTTTATAATTTCTTAAGTCATCAGGATTATCATAAAAAAATCCTTGATAACGATAGTACAACGAAAAAAAATATCTATTAATAACGATAATAATAATAATAATAATAATAATTATTTAATAATAATAATAATAATAATAATAATAATAATAATGTGATGGATGGAGTGACAAATTAATACCAATCAAGTGACAAAACTTGTATTTATGAAAAACAATTTGTGTCCAGCATAAATTCATTACCCAAAATTATAAAAAATGATATCATTGCATATACACATTTATAGTCACATACATTATTATTTATCAAAGCAATCAAGCAGCTTTTTGTGATTTAGTAAATAGTTTATAGCCGAAAATAGGTCGAATCAAAAAAAAAAATGCTGTTATTATGTGTGTTTTGATCAAGAGTCAAGTACGAGGGAAGATGAATTATCGATACATTGTCAAACTCAACTTTAAAACATCACATAAACAGTTTTTTTTTTCCTTTAATTCTTTATTTTACATTGCATACATTACATCAACAAAATAGTTACATATTATTACATATAATTACATGTATCATATAACATACACTTATACACACATATATATATATTATACATATAATGAAATTTATAAATGCGTTAAATAAAAAGTTCCTATTATTATTTTTTTTAATAATGTTTGACAAAAAAACAACTAATATAAAGATTTACAAAAATGACATATATATCGGAAGTTTTTTCCAATTCAGGTGCTAACCATTATTGGAAACATCTGTATATATTTTTTTTTATTAAGATACGCACTGGACACTTTATGAAACGTTAATAAAATGTTGATTAAAATGGTTGATTTATTGAGAAAAAAATAAATTAATGAAATAGATTAATAAGAATTTAGAAATGAATCACTTTTTTTTTAAATGATTTTATTTTTTTTCTTGGAAATTAAACTTGATTTCTTTTAGTACTCCTTTCGGTTTAACTAGTTAGTACATACGTACAAATGAATCTGTAAAGAACAAAAAAATAAATAAATAAAGAATACATTAATCAATAAATTAATAAATAAATTAATTCGTTTATCGTCATTACGCAAGTTAGCGCAAGGGTGTCCTGCATTATGCGGGGGTTAGCATAAATTAAAATTACATGTATATTTAAATTGCATATTGTTTATATTTTCTGCCTTGTTTTTTTCTTTCTTTTGCTAACATTTTGCCATTCTGCATGTATGCATTCTGCACCACTCATTCTTCGAGTCTCTCTTTCCTCAAAATGGACTAGACAGGAGGTAATCTTTACCAGAAATTATAAATGATCTAGTATTTTATTGGTGAAGCGTAAAATAAAAAAGTTTCAATGGTATTGGAATATAGATTGTTGATTATAATATAATATATATATATTATATATATATTATAAATCGGTTGAACTCGCTTGATATTGACTCGCTGATGATTCAAAAAATTAAAGTTCAAACATTTTTAATGTATTTGCTGCATATACTGTATTTATTGTATTTACTGCTGTATTTACTGTTGTATTTACTACTATATTTATTGTTGTATTTTCGTTGCATTTACAGTAATTATAATAATTACAGTAATTAGTTTATATTACATTATCGATATATTGTATACAGTATATTACATTATTATATTATAAATATTAGATAATGATATAATAATATTATAATAATATTATAATAATATTATAATAATATTATAATATTATTATATTGTATTATAAATCAATGAAAATTCTGGGCGGTTCCACTAGAAGATAGTAGAGATAGATATCGAGAGAGAAGAGGTAAAGAATAGGAAAAAGATAAGATACAAAGAAAAAACTGACTAATCAACTACATTAACTACATCAACTACATTGAGACTACTAGACATCAATAAGGAAAGGTTGATCAATTATATAACTACGCCTTGAACCGAACACCTGAATGAATAATACTATATTAGTATTTGTATAAGTATCAATTTATCGGGCGACGCCAAAAGTTCCCGAGTACATAAAAGAACGAATCAATAACAAAGCACGAGTAAGCAAGAAACGCAAGGGCCACGCGCAGAGTAAATGTATAATGTATGGCAATATGTGACCTTAAACGATACTAATACAGAATTGATGATTTTTACTCGTGTTATTAATTTTTTATATTAATTTTAATTAGTTAAATGCAAAAGAAGACTTGAAGGAAGTTCGAGAACCTTACGTCATGCGAATAAACTTTCTTATAAACATATAACATGATCATGTCAGACCTGTCATCTAAATTTTTGTAACAAGATAATTAACAATATTAACAATATATTAACATTATGTTAACAATATTGATGTGTACCTAGTAATTTAGCAATTGCATATTGATACATAAAAAGTTTTTTTTTTTTTTTAATTAGATTGGGTCGGAGTAGTTTTGATCAAATAACTGAATCAGGAAAATTTAAATGACCGGTGACAAATGGTTCGCGACTCGCGTAAATGTAGCACAGGGAGTCATATATCTAAAATAGGAATACTGAACTTGTACTATACTTTTGTATAATAGAATAGTTCACCAATGAATGATCTACTCGATTATTCGGTGGGAGAACAATCTTTGGCTAATCTAATTTTGGATTTAATGTCATATGTCATCGAAAAAAAATCGAAACAGTTCAAACAGGTTTTTTTTTTTTCCCTTTCTTTTTTTCGACCGGAAGATATTTCGGGTAAATAAGTATATATACTTAAAAAGTTCCAAATCTTTTCGATAACTAGTTTTTAACTAGTGATTATCAGATATCAGTAAAAAAAAAATACTAGACACAGGTGATCTATACGTATTAATAGTATTAATAATAAAGTTATTAATAAAGATATATTAAAAAAAAAATATTACGTATTAAAAATATTAATAAAGGTATTCGGATATCGTAAAGAAACACAAAGATCCAAGAACTCTTCTTGTTTTTTTTTAAAGAAAAAAGTTGATCAATACTATTTTGGGAAAACGTATTTAAATCATTGGTTAACTATATTCCTATTGGAGTATCTTCCTCCATGATTTGCCTGTGACAACCTGTAAATATAAACTTTATCTGAGACATCCAAACAAGAAGATTATTGGAGGTTACAAGGTTTACAAGGTGCGAAACTCGTCGTACTTAAACATTCAAGGAGTGACCACGTAAAGCATCATCGTCTCATCAACTGCACGTTAGTAAAGAAGACTAAAATGTTTCTTAAATCATTTTAAATTATTTTAAATTACCCAAATAGTAATTTTTACATTCATCGCATCGCATGTAAAATGTATAGGTGATAATCGATTTTTAATTTTAATCAAATGATTTTAAATTAGGTCATAAAAAAAATTTTTTTTTTTAGTATATTTGTTTTCTAGGAAAATTTCACCGAGTGTATATGTAATTTTATTGCACAGCGTAAATGTTTGATGATATGTTTGATGGGTATGCCGAAACTTTATCTTTTTACAGAATGACAGGTTATAAAACGTACAAATCTAAAATAAGTTTAGGGAGATTGTATACATTCACAAAGGTCATCAAAAAAAATAATAATCAAAATAATCCAAATAGTCAAAATAGTCAAAATGAATCAAAAATAAATCAAAAAAAATTCATTTGAATAATCAAAAATAATTTTTTTGCACCACCAGAATTTTATGGCGGTTCATTAACCAATCCTTTAAAGCAAAACGCTTTGACAAATATTATTCATTCATTGTATTATTCAAAAAAAAAATTTTGATTAAAATAATAATAATGACAAATTGATTAATATAAACAATCAAACGCCTTTCTTTTACTCTGTTCGTTCATTTGAAATTTCTTTTTTTTTTAGAAAAAAAAAAATTTCATGTTTATAATATTTTCATGTTTACTAATCGCATTCTAAAACCATTCAAGGGGTAGATCCTTTTTTAATTTCTGATATTAGTTCTGATAAACTTTTTATATAATCACATGATATAAACTTTTGACCAGAAACGAGTTGGTTATCTTTGTTACTGCATACTGATAAAAACTGATGTATGATTTGATAGATGCAGAATATAAATAAATATTATTGATTCATTTACTTTGTCATACAAACATCTTACCCGATATCAACATTTTCTCATACGTAAAAAAGTCGGAACCTATAAATGGAAGAAAGAAAGGAGGGTCATCTCAAGAATAATCTTTAGGAAATGATGGAATTCTTTCGTGGATATAACTACATTAGGTCATTACATCAGGTCAATATATTAGGTCATTACATTAGGTCATTACGTTAGGTCATTACACATTAGGTCGATGGCGGGAAGAATAGGAAAGGTGATACGATATATCTGATATGTAATTATAATATATGTAATTATAATATAAGTAATTGTAATTGTAATTATAATATATGTAATTATAATTATAATATATGTAATTGTAATTGTAATAGAATTGTTGTAAAAATAATTGTAAGAATAATTAAAGTAATAATAATTAATAACTATAATAATAACTGATATATAACTGTCGCACTGCTTGCAGTTCATAGTAAATTGTCCGTAATATTTGTTATATTTATATTTCGGATGCAAGATAACTGAGATGGTAAGCTTATACAATAAAAAGAATATGTAAAGCGCCCACGATCCTTTGCCGCGATCCGATAGACATTACCGCAGGAGTACTGCAGAATTTTATTCAAATTGGAGACAAACAAATAATAATCAAGGTGTAAACAGAACGGTACAGTAAATAAATGAACCAAATAATCGACGTAGCATTTGCTCACATACATTATTCTGTTTATTTTTGACTGCCGCTTTGCTTGGTAACAACCAGTAGTACGCTTCAACGAATGTGTATATCAAATAGCGCATAAGCACGTACGTACGTATAATTTTAATTACCCCTTATTTTTTTTTGTGATCCATAACCCCCATTATCATTTTATCCATAATCGGATTTGATGTCTATGAGAACCAAACATTTCTTAAAACATTGCTTATTTATCAATAAACAGATCTTACTTTGGCATATTAAACACATATTAAACGCACTTTATCGACTAAGGTTAGCTAACCAGAAATCTGATAAAATTATAAAATTTTAATAATCACATAAAATGTACTTTGACCATCATTTTATTGGGATTATAGAGTATGTTTATCAGTGTGCTTATCAGTCTGTCTGCTTATCAGTTCGTTTATCAGTTCAGTTTGTGGTAATGTTTATTAACATGTTTTATTCAACATCAATATGTTTTATTATTACAGTATTATTATTACAGTATTATTATTACAGTATTATTATTATTATTATTATGTTTTTACGTACATAGTAACATAGTAATGTTTATTACTATATAGTAGGTTTGTTTACTACATAGTAGGTTTGTTAGTATGTTTATTTATAGTAAATATATTCTAGATTCATGTGTCAACAGTCAATATTTTAGTTAGTGTCAACATTCAGTGTCAGTCAATATTTTTTAGTTAATGTCAACATTCAGTGTCAGTCAACATTTTAGTTAGTGTCAACATTCAGTGTCAACATTCAGTGTCAGTCAACATTTTAATGTCAACATTTAGTGTCAGCATTTTAACATTTAAGTGTTAGTATTTTAGTGTCAGCATTTTAACATTTAAGTGTTAGTATTTTAGTGTCAACATTTTTTTTGTTTATACCACTCGGCAATTATCGAAAATTATCGGTAATGATTGATATCAATATTGATAATATTGATAAATTATCGGTAAATTATCGGTAATGATTGATAATATCAATATTGATAATATTGATAATTATAGATTGAATATATTTTGATACGTAAGTACATACTTAATCCTTAATTATCATAATCTCTCACTTGGGTATCTACCCCGAGCTATTAATATTTTTGTTTGTTTATACTAAACTCCTAAACATAATATACCCCCCTCTTTTTTTTTCTAGTTACATTCTCTCCTTTGTATCCTATAGTACTCTCATATCCTATAGTGTGTTATATCCGACCATAGGGGCTCATCTCAATGATTAAGAGTTTTAATTTGTTTATGGTCACACCGCCCCCTTAATGTTAAAATCGAGAATTGATGAACAACTTGACGGGTGATACCATTGGCGTTCCGTAATTGTGTTCACTTGTACAAAAAAAAAAAAAAAAGTTTGTAAGAAACTAACGTTAGAAATTAATCAGATTTTCGCTTATCACATTTGATTACGTACTCTGGTTCTCTTGCTTCTTTAATTCTCTGCCACACGGATGATCAATTACCCTATTTTCTCCAATCATATATATATCTTTTGTTTATTATCAATAAAGTGGTCAACAAATAAACAACTTACCGTTATAATTACACAAAAAAACTTTTTTTTCAAAACCACAGATTTTTTGTTTAGATGCTGTTTGATAAGATTTCATCATATATAAAACCGATTACTTTCATTGGGTAATAACGATAATAATAATAATATATCATAATAATATATCATAATAATATATCATAATAATATAATAATAATATAATATAATAATAATAAATAATAAATAATATAATAGTAGTAATAATAATAGTAATAATATAATAATAGTAATAATATAATAATAGTAATAATATAATAATAGTAATAATAATACATAATAATAATAAGTGTTACTATTACTATTATTACTATTCTTATAGACGTTGACTTATTTTATCGATGCCAATATACGTACGTACTACGTATTATTGTTTTATGATTGTTGTTTATTTTCTAAATTTCTATATTACAGTATTACATATATTGCACATACATTTATCTGTTATATAACATACATTTATTTGTTATATAACATACATTTATTTGTTATATAACATACATTTATTTGTTATAACATACATTTATTAGTTATAACATACATTTATTAGTTATAACATACATTTATTTGTTATAACATACATTTATTAGTTATAACATACATTTATTTGTTATAACATACATTTATTTGTTATAACATACATTTATAACTATAATATACATCTATAACATATATATAACATAGATTTATATCACATTTACAGCAATTATCCTAAGTATATTAGATATATATATTTGATAATATATATATATATATATATAATCTCCACATTTTAAATGCAAGTATATTATTATAAAATCCATTAAATATATTGTACATTGTGGGCGATACTACCGGGGATGCCACAACTTACAGCTTATTGCATGCGTGTACTACACTATTTTTTTAATACGTGAAACTTTTTTGTTGCATGAATGATTACGTTTATCATTTTTTATCGTTTATCATTTATCAATTTTATTCTTTTTTACTTTCGAATTTTTTAAATATAGATCGAAAGTGTATGAGGATATATAACAAGTGTTATAAAAGTATATAAAAGTGTATGAAAGTGTATGAAAGTGTATAAAAGTGTATGAAAGTGTATGAAAGTGTATAAAAGTATATAAAAGTATATAAAAGTGTATAAAAGTATATAAAAGTGTATAAAAGTAAGTAAAAGTATATATAAATATATAAATATAAAAGTATATAAAAGTATATAAACACCTAACGCTAGTCAGACTAATTTGGACAATATAATGTAAGGGTTAGGAGCCTGAATGCATACTGGCACACCAGCATATGATACGACACCCTATCAAGGAACTTTATCAGCAAATAATTTGATATTTTTCACGAGGTTCAGGGTTTGGAATTATTTGATCAGGGTTTTGAACAGGTTTTATGTATTTTCTACAAAAAAGAATTATCCATAATCTTATTCGCGAATCAAAATTCTTAATTGATCCGATAAGAATAATACACGTCCTAATTAGTTAATATCATAAACGAAAAGATCACGCGATAAATTAAACAAAAAAAAAAAAATTCAAATACGGATTTATTAGATTAAAGAAAGGAAACTATGCGTATGTCGAGACTAAATGATTTGATAAAAGATATCAGATCATTTTTGTCTTTTGTCTAAAAGAAAGTTTAAGGATATATAGCAATTGGTGTAACTTGCTTTTTTTTCACTATCGTTCTAATGTTCATTATTAGAGTATGCGTATTCTATGATTCTTTGTAATCTCTTTGTGTCTTTTTACTTTTTAATCTTTGTCTTTTTAATTTTTGTAATTGTAATTATTGTAACCTTGTAATATATGCGTACTCCATTCTATTCTCCTTTTGTAGTTAAAATCTTTTATAATTTTTATAATATCTATATCTTCGTAAATATCTTTTATTATTTTTTATAATATTTTTATAATATCTATAATATCTACGTATAATATTTTTATAATATCTTTAAAATATTTTTGTAAATATCTTTATAATATTTTTATAATATCTTATAATATTTTTATAATATCTTATAATATTTTTATAATATCTTTATAATATCTTTATAATATCTCTTTATAATATCTTTATAATATCTCTTTATAATATCTCTATATATTTTTATAATATTTTTATAATATCTTTGTAATTGATATTTTTGTAATATTCTGTAATATATGCGTACTATCCATCCTGTGATTGTGATTCCTCTGTAATCTTTGTAATGTATGCGCACTCTATCTATTCTGTTGTAATGTATGCGTACTTTATTTATTTTCTATGATTCTTTAACAATGTATGCGTACTCTATATGCTCTATAGTGATGGCTATGATTTCTTTGTAATGTCTATAATGTCTATAATATCTATAATATATATAATGTAATAATGTATATAATGTATATAATGTATATAATGTTATTTGTCCTATGATTCCTGATTTCTTTGCAAATATGTCACTGGTACATTGCGTCATTGGCGTCAGTAACGCCATTTGCGTCACCAGGTGTCACATATTTAGCGTCACTAAAGTTATTAATGTTACTATGTAGCGGTTATTAGCGTTATTAGTTATTATTAGTGATCACAGATTAGTGTTATTTTAGTGTTATTTTAGTGTTATTTGGTATTATTTTTAGTGTTATTTTAGTGTTATCTAATGTTATATAATGTTATTTTAGTGTTATTTTAGTGTTATATACGTAGTGTTATTTTAATGTTATTAGTGTTACTAAAATCTAAAGATATCCACGAATCACTAATATGTTAATCCCCTGGATCCTGATACAATATTTCCGAAAGTTAAATTTTTTTAGAAGAAATTTCAAAATTCTTAAAAATTCTCAAAGAAACCTTACAAGATTAAATCAAGAAAATATTTGTTTAAAACAGGAGACGAAAACCATGTACTACATTTTTTGTTCATCTGATAAATACAAAATAATTAGAATAAAAATACTTAACAAAAGTTGAGTTTTTCCGCGCCTCCCATTTATGTATAATTAGATTACACACCCTATTAAAACGATAATTTTAAAGTGTTACAACGGTTTATTCTTACAGCAATTACTATTTGATGATTTAAATAGTGATAACATATACTCATTATAAAATGAAATTTTCTCACCGAAAAAAAAATTAATAATTTTTTTTTCTTTAAACATATTTAGAATTTATTTTTTATTATCATCATTAATCATTAATTTTTACACCATTAATTTCTTAATTTATTAACATAAAGAGAGTAATCAATAATTTTTTTTTTTTTGTTACGCACAAATTAAAATTCTTATTTTTTTTTTGTAATACGATAAATTTCCACGAGAGCCGATATTTTGTAAAAAAATACTAACACAAAAAGTCAAAATATAAACAAAAAATGCAAAATTGTTTAGATTTTTTAGCTAATCAATAATAAGCAAACTAAGCCTTACCAAACGAAAACATGAAAAAATTTATCATCTTAATGGATTAAAATTATTATTAGTCATACAAATCATACAAATCATAAAAAATCATAAAAAATCATTTGTTAAAAATCACAAATGTTACGAAAAATAAAATAAAATAAATAAATAAATAAATAAATAATAGATGTCGACATGGAATATTTATAGAACATTTACATATAAGAGATGCAAGTATATCAGATATACAACCAGATATACAACGCGGTGATTTATTATTTCTTATGTATAATGTCGATTAATTTTGAACACCAATATAAACAAATTATCGCACTAAACAATTTTTTGTTCATGATATTATCCTAAAAGTTATGTTTAAATCACACGTTTCAATTTTCACTAATATTATATGATACGTAATTATTGGATATGTTTATTGGATATTTTTTATTGATGTCCAGATTTATAAAAAAATAAGATATATCTTATTTTATTTTTATAAATCATTAAAATAATCTATTATATTATTTTAAATTATTTTAATGATTTATATTAATATTATCTGTTATACATATTAGTATTTTATTTTACATAGTTAATAGTATTTTACAATAGTACGTAACTTTTTTATCAAATTTGTAATTTAATGAACGATGGAAATATTAAGTGCATAAGTTCATATGATGTACCTTGATTTATGCGTATCAACTTATTATAAACAACTTATTACGTAGAAACAACTTATTACGTATAAACAACTTATTACATATAAACAACTTATCTGTTATTACGTATAAACAACTTATCTGTTATTAGAAACAACTTATCTGTTATTAGAAACAACTTAACTGTTATTATAAACAAATTAATGCTATGTGGAGTGGAAAAAAAAGGTACATGCTTTGATATTTGATAATTTTATCGTTTGATACGTACGTACATATATTGATTAGTATTTACTTGATGCATCTAACAAATTAAAAATCATTCAATAAGAGTTTCAAGTTACAAAAGAGAAAAGAGAATAACACGACAGATTCTAATAATAAATCAGAGTGCATAAAAAACAAAGATTTCATCTAAATTTCAAAAATCTTTTTTTTTCTCAAAAAAGTATGCACCAGATCAAAATTATAACAAATATGCACTATATAGTTCAACAAAGATTAGTCCTTTTATGTAATAGATTCATGCAATAAATTCTCTTATGGAATTAGATCGATGGTATGATAAATAA
This sequence comes from Cetraspora pellucida, assembly GCA_910591915.1. Lineage (NCBI taxonomy): Eukaryota > Fungi > Glomeromycota > Glomeromycetes > Diversisporales > Gigasporaceae > Cetraspora > Cetraspora pellucida. The sequence goes on from CAJVQA010000293.1 coordinate 26,389, forward strand.
ATTTAACCAGATCTTTTGAACACTGGTCCTTTATGGAAACACGAACTTCCTTCTCTTCCTTCAAATACGTAATTGATCTTCTGTACTACTTACACATTATCGTTTAAGTACTTAGATAATTATTTATAATGGAAATTTTTTGTTGCGCGCTTTTTTTTCTAGCAAAAAAAATTTTTTTTTCTATATATATATTTATTGTTCTTTGTTCTTTTTTTGTCCTTATTCTCCTTCCTTTCAATAAAAAGTTTCATAAAAAAAAAAAACATCAGCCTCCATTCATTTTTAATAATCTTTTTCTAAACAGTTCTGATCATTTCCTACAATAATATTTAACGATTTTTTTCTTTAGTTAGATCACGTAATCTTGAAACCCTTAATCGGGGGCGGGGTATTGTATAGATAGAAAGGGGTTGTTACAATGGCTGTTGGGGATACGTATGATCACAAGTGTTGATCTACAAATTTTGACAAAAAGGTTTTTAAGGTTTTTAATAAATGCTAGTAACACTAGTAATTTTAGTAGTTCTAGAACTCTAGAATTCTGATAATTCTATCTGGTTTTTCCATATAGTAATTCTAAGTAAACTTTAGTATATAATTCTAGTAAAGAACCTGAATTCCAATGATTAGAATGATTTGTATGGTAATCTTTTGCTTACGTACGTACGTACATACGTATTTACGTACGTGCCGAATTCCGAGTTTGTTTGTTAAAATGAATATTAAAAAAAAATTGAAATGTAGTATGTACAAAATTATAAAATCACGAAAAAAAAAACAGGAAAGGAGTTTCAAAGATGAATCAAAAGATGTATGGTTATTGTAATAATGTGGAGTGCATATCGATATCATATCAATATCAAATTATCAAATGGTCTTTTGAAGATGAATATCGGTGAGATCCTTAATTATTAAAATAATATTAAAATGATATCGATATATATTAAAAGAATATTAAAACAATAAGAAGAATATATAGAATATATATGAATTAAAAATGATTATTTTAATAATATCATAATATATATCGATATATAGTCAATCAATAGTCAATCAATAGTCATCACGTCCAATTTTCACATTCAAATCCGATTCTAGAAAAATAAAACTATTCTTATATATATTTTCATCTAATCACACTTTTATGGTCAAACGCCAGAACAAGCCAAAGAACCATCTTTGTAAACAATCAACAATAAAATTCGGTTTTTTCTTTTGTTAAAAAAAAAAAAAAATTCACAAACAATCTTCAAAACCTAATCAAGTTATTCCTTAATCACATAATCATTTACTCTATCAGAAATTATCGATAAATAATCACTGGATTACTGAATTGTACTTTCTGAATTGTACTCACCGCACCGCACCGCACCGGAGGATACAATTAAAAATCGACCGACAAATTAACAAATTATACAAATTATCACTCATTATACAACTCATTATACAACTCATTATACAACTCATTATACAACTTTATTATACAACTTTATTATACAAATTATACAAATGATTCGTAGGCGTATTTTAAATTTATTCGTTCAATAAAAAATTACCGATTTAACTGATAACGGAGAGTAACCGGACTCTTCTAAATTAACCACAAATGTTGAAATTATCGTAACACGAAACCTAATAAATAAACTTCATTTATGATATAAAATAATATAAATGTGTGGTTTTAAAAAATTCCAAATGTGATTAGCCAAATTTTACTGTGTTCAATGAATTTTTTTTAAATAAAATTTATACGTTTAAAGAAATTAGAATAAATCAGAAAATGAATAAAATAAATTGAATCAAAGTGAATCAAAATGAATCAAAATGAGTAAAAAACCAGTTTATTAAAAAAAAGGAAATTTTTTACTTTTGAACGACAAGGTTTACGAAGCATATAAACAAAAATATATTATCTATTTTTTTTTTTTTTCTTTAAGAATTATGAATAACGCGTTCTTAATTTAACACGGGTCAATCGATTTACATATTGATGTTACTCAATAATAATAAACATATACGTCATGCGGTTTTTCATTCGTTTTATTTATTTGTTGATCTCGTCATACATCACTTTACTTTTCGTAATACAATCATCTCACGGTCTTCGGATATTCCTGCATCCTTTATTCTTTATTTGACTAAACAAAAAAAAAATCTTCTTTCAAAGCTTGGACGTTCTTTTTTCATTCTTATTACAGTATTAGTAATTAGAATTAGATATTTTAGATACAATATATTAGAGATATAATTGAATCTATTATATTAGTTAGATATATTATATAGATATATTAGTTAGATATAATATATTATTAGTTAGATAGATATAATATATTATTAGTTAGATAGATATCAATAAATATCAATATTTGCAACATTGGCACCATTGGCAATATTGGCAATATTAGTAACTTTAGTAATATTATGTATACGTATCTATAAATTAATCATCTTTTATCGTTATAGATCTCAGGCAGTATATTAACACATGACATGTTTCATCTTAACGTTAGCATTAACGCTACGTGCGTAACATCATTAACGCTACGTGCGTAGCATTAATGCTAGTATATCGATATCGATATCGATATGTATCATTATTAAATATCTTATTATTATCCTATTATTATCTTATTATTATCCTATTATTAAATCATTAATTACATATTGGTATGGTTAGTTGCACATGGTATTTAGTAGGCATTTAGTGGGCATTAGTGGGCATTAGTGGGCATTAGTGGGAGTACATACAGCAATAATTACTTTTTAACTTCTTTTTACAGCGATCAAGTTTTCAAACACATTAACAACCTATTATTTGTTCATGTATTATTTTACAAAGTTGGCTAAAAACAATAAACATTAATAAGATCAATTATTACCTGTGTTTGGTATGCTGTATGGAAATCCCATACGCGAGTAGCAGAAATGTGCACGATCTCTTGCATTTGCAATGAAAAGATTCAATTGCTGTTCTGTTCTTCACTTGTTTAACCCTCTTCTTTTCCATCTTTGGAATACTGGATTTACCATTAATTTTCAATTTATGCGCAATCTGTAATCATAATCGTTCTTGTGGTAATCATTACAATCAGTGTGACATTTCTGAATTTTAAAACATTTAACGTTATCAGTTCTAACAAATGATATAAACAAATGATATGTTAAAAAATGATGTGTTAAAAGAATATGGAAATAAATATTAAATGAAAAAAAATTATACCTTAATGTATTTGAATATTAGGAAATATCGATTACTAATGTTTAAACATTTTGGTAATTGAAAGAATTTAAAAATGGTCTTGAATTCTTTGAATTTAATTAAGTAACTCATTAATTAATTAATTCAGAATTATCAAAGTGCTTATATTTACAATTTACTTTTAACTTTTACATTTCGTCTAACTTTACACTTAAATTTTATTTTTACGTTTGCTTTTACTTATACGTTAACATTTAATTTTACGTTACCATTTAATTTTACGTTACCATTTAATTTTTACGTTCGCATTTAATTTTACGTTAACATTTAATTTTACGTTCGCATTTTACTTATACGTTTGTATTTTACTTATACTTTACATTTTACTTATACGTTTTCATTTAATTTTACGTTTACGCTCATGTCCACACTTACATTTACATCTACATTTACATCTACATTTACATCTACATTTACGTCTACACTTACATTTGCATTTACGTTCTACATTACACCTACATTTATATCTACATCATTTACATCTACATTTACGTCTACACTTACGTTTGCATTTACATTGTAAAAAAAATAATCTTTTATGTGCCGCATACAACATACAACAAAGATACTAATTAAATATTTCGCGCAATACTTGAATATTTGTAAGCAGACTCTAATAAACCCACAAAATGCATTGCATAATCTATTATTAAAAAAAATCTATAAATCTATTTTTGATTAAAAATAGGGTGAAAAATTTTTTTTTTTTTTTATCAATATTTGTCATTAGTGATACTTTATAAATGACGCTTTCGGTATGATACCGCTTGCATGTTAATTAGGGTAATTTTAAATAATCCACGTGTTGAACAATATGTCAATTTTAAAATTAATAAAAAATTAATAAAAAGAAATTTCAGGGATATATAGATATTCAATACATGAATACGTACGTAAGTATCAGTATGTATCTGGTATGTATCTGGTATGTACGTAGGTTTCGCATGAACTATTAAATATAATCTTCCTAAAATTTACTTTTTTAAAAATACATACATACGTCAACAGTGTACATGAACAATAACGCGTCATATTTTAAGTGTACATGCACGATTTAAATAATTTAATAAACCGGAAATAACGTTATCTACACGTTTATGTACTCATTTAAAATAAAGCTTGAGAATGCAGAAGAACTTTTACGTACTATAAATTAATTAATTAAAAATTTGTAAATAATGAATAATTGTTTTAAAATTTAATAAAAATATTTTTAATATTTTTAAATAATTTTAAATAATTGTCAATAATGATATGTGAAATTTGTTTCTAATACTTGCTATTGTTTCCATTTTCAAATATATCGAAAAGAATATACTAATAAAATTTACAAAAATATCACGTTATGGTATTTACATATCAGATATCTGATATTGTATATTCCACGTAACGTAAAACGTATGTAATAGCGTAACGTAATAGCGTAACGTAAAACGTAATGTAATAACATATCCCACCTAACATATCAGATATAACATATTGACATAACGCGTGTGTTAGTATGAAACTTTGTGTTTATTATGTTATGTATTCTTATTCCTTCATTGCACATTGCAGCATCGTACTTAAATTATTTTAGAATAATGCGCATAGCATAGAATTATAATTATATGGTAATGAATTTCATTTCTTATTTTACTATGAAACTAAAAAAATTCAAGGATCTTTTCATATCCTGCTTAAGATGAACTACATGCATGGTAAGCATTGTAAATCTTTTACAAGCTTTATACAAAATAATTTCCGATAGAAAATTACTAATCCAAATGTTGTAATTTTTATACTGAAAATGAAATTCATAAAAAAGTAATTGTGCCGAAAGTTGCATTGAAAATTAATTTCGTGCCGAAATCTTAATAGAATATCAATTTTACCAAGTTTAGTAAAAAACATTTTAATTTCCCGAGATGTCGTGTAATTCTTTAAAGTACATTGCTTTTCAAGTGTCTGTATGCCATGTATCTATATGTATCTATGTAATTTCTTTAAACTATTAACTATTAACCATTATCTGTTATATTAACTATTAACTACTATCTGTTAAATATTAACTATAATACAACTTATGTTTTGTATATTATCAAGCCTTTATACTGTAATTATTGAGTAACTCCTGTTTTTTGAAACAAGATGATCGTGTCAGAATGTAGATTCATTTTACCTAGTGGTTGAACCAGAGCACTTTACGACTAGACTATTCGAAAATTACTAGTTAATCTGGGTATTAGTAATAACAACAATAATAATGGTAATACCCGGAAGAATATGTTTTCAACAATCTATCTTCATTAAAGTATCTAGAGCTATTGTGTTGCAAAATTCCTCTTTGACTTGATTCGTAAAGTTTCAACCCCAATGAAATACTAAATTTAAATTATCTAGAAAATCCACTCAATAAATGACATTTATTTTCGAAAATCAATTATAATTTATCAAATATAATTTAAAAAATACCACTTAGTCCTAATCTTAATTCGAATCTCATATTCTTGAAATTCATTCTTCACTAATAATTTTACTGATCATTACCATTTTAAGTTCATTCATCTATTTTTTTTTTAATTACTCGAATAACGCGAATAACTCGAATAACTCGAATAACTCGAATAACGCGAATAACTCGAATAACGCGAATAACGCGAATAACTCGAATAATTTAATAAAAAAAAAAAAATCTTTATTTAATAAATAAATAAACATTCTTTCTTCAAAGTCTCACAATCGATAAAAAATTTATATTAATCTAATTTTGAATATTTAACTTGCTCAGCGGTAACTTTATTCCTAAATGTTTTAATTACCTCATTAGGATTACTAGCTTTAAATATAGAGGTACCAGCCACAATCACATTTGCCCCAGCTTTAGAAGCTTCATCGATCGTGTCAAGTGATAAACCTCCATCCACTTCTATATTTAATTCGGGAAATCTTTCTCTTAATGCCTTTACCTATAAATTTAAATTTTATTCCATTAATTATCATTTTTTAACTTTTTCATCTTTTCTTTCAAATAAAATTTAGAACTTGCAACATTTAAATATATTTAGGATAGATAAATAAATATACTCAAGAAATAATATAATATTATACATACCTTTGGCATACATTCTGTCATAAACTTTTGACCACCAAAACCAGGTTCAACAGTCATTACCAAACACATGTCAATCATATGACCCAGAGGAAATATAACATCGATAGGTGTTTTAGGCTTAACTGCAACTCCAACTTTCATTCCATGTTCACGAATTTCATCAATAAGTTTCCCCGGATCTTGTGATGCTTCTATATGAAAACAGAACAATGATGCTCCTGCTTTTGCAAAATCTTTGACCCACTTTTTTTTTAAAAAAAGTATTTAGTATTAGTATAAGTATAAAAAAAACTTCTTTTTTTTTCTTTAACTTGCGTTGAATAATTCGGAAAACAAACCTTTTCGGGTTTTGATACCATTAAATGGCAATCTACATGAATTTAAAGACTATAATTAATTTAAGACACATAAAACTAAATAATTTGACTCCCAATGTTAAGGGTTCACGCACGTTACCAAAAAAAGCATCGGTGTGTTTGCGTAAAGAATGAACAACTGGTGCACCAATAGTAAGATTCGGGACAAAATGTCTAAATGTTAAAAAATTTATATATATATATATTATAATATTATCATTATTATTTTTTTTATTATTATTTTGTCCTTTCTTTCTTTCTTTTATTTTATTTTATTATCTTTCAAAGATATACGATTCAGGAAAAATTTTTAAGTAATTTTTACAAATTTCGATGCATACCCATCCATGATATCTACAATTACAATTTAAAAAAATATATATATATATTTTTAATTATTTTTTTAAAAAATTCATATTCATTTTTTCTATCATTATTATCGCATAGAAAGCAAGTAACATAAACATACCAATATGCAACCAATCCGCCCCTTCATTTATCATACGTTGAGATTCAACAGCAAGTTGAGCAAAGTCACTAGATAAAATAGAAGGGGATATAATTGCTTGTGGCATTTTTAAATTTATTAAAAGTAAAAACCTTATTATTGTATATATTTATTTTGAAATAAATTATTTTATCTAAAATGATGTTTTTTAAGAGAAAAGGGTTGACTTTTATATAGTGTTACGATGTTCAAATTTTTGCGACATTTTAAAGAGCCTGTTAATTATTTATTATGTAATAATATGTAATAATTATATTATTATGTAATGCTCCTAATTTGGTTTGACTTCCAATTTGGTTTGATAATATATTATCTTGTGCCGCAGCTTCCCGATAAATACTATCCCGATTTTTACAGAGAAATGGATATCGGTATATATCCCTTATTATTAATTATTAATTATTATTATTAATTACAAATTTTATAGCATGATCCTACATAATCACATGCTCTAAGAAATATCTTTTTAATTCCGATTTTTTAAAAATATTTGACTCTGTAATTTGATTCAATTTCGAGTCTAATTCAATTATGTATAGAACCTATTCCTTTTTAAATTATGTGGAAGAAGAGAATCTGAAAATAGTTTTTTTTTCAAGAAACGAATCTGAAAATGGTTTTTTTTCGAATGATCTAAATTACACCTCAAGAAACGAATCAGTGATCCAAATTACACGTGATTCTTTCGACTCATACGAGTCAAGATGGTCACTTTGATGAAAATGATCAAAAAAAAAAACGTGTATAGCTTCATGATTACTTTATATTGTATATTTAAATCAAACATTTAAATTTTAACATTGTTTTTTTATCTCTTGATATATTCTAAAATAATGTCAATTTATATCATAAATCATATAACTTGGTTTCTTAATAATAATTATTTGTTTTTTTTTAAAGTCCCTTAGGCGTTCTTACAAGCCATTCTTCTATAAAACATTAATTATTGAACATACAAAAAGTATTAACTGTTAAATTAATGTATGTACGTACATACATACGAAAATAATTGTCTACAATATCTACAATACCGGAAATTTATACTAAAGCATAAAATTTTATACTATATAAAGGTTATTAGTTTTTCTAGTACGTAAAAAAAAAACAATATAACTTAATAAAATATAGTGATTCAATTGGTTATAAAAAAAAGATATAAAAGGCTAATACTATAATTTAGTTGATTAAAAGAATATAAATTTTTAAAAACTAAAAAAATTGTTAAAAAATTGAAAAGTGAGTAGGCCTTAAGTATAATACTAATTCAATTATTTCAGCAGTTCTACTTAGTGATAGGATCTCCTGAATTAATAATAATTAATAATGATTATTAATTTATTGGCCGAGTTATTAACTAATAACTACTTGATAATACGTGGCGCAGTTAATTTGCGCCAGTATGCGAAAGTTGATACACTTGTACAATATTTTTTCAAAATAATGTTCAAATATAGTACAATATTTATATTTGCCAACAAGATTATATTTAATTAAGAAAGAAAAAACATTTAAGATTATGAACCTAAGTAAATTATTTTATTTATTTTTTTAGATTATATTTAATTAAGAAAGAAAAAACATTTAAGATTATGAACCTAAGTAAATTATTTTATTTATTTTTTTTAATGTTAAGGTAAGTACTTGCAACCCAGGCTTTTATAATGATTGTATTACAACAGTTACAAAGAGCAACCATGAGAAGAGTGTACAACTAGTCATTTGTATAATTTTAATTATTGTCTAATTTAAGTAGTTTGCTTAAAGGTTTTACACTAGCTGTCATATCTAGAATCTGCCTATGAGTTCTTTATTTAAACATTCTGGTTCTCATATTCTCTCATCTACCTATCTTACCAATTGTTTCAGTTTTCATTAGTATAAATATACTATAATCATTAAGTCTTTAAAGCAGTTCACTTATGTGAAAAACCTTTAATCTTGTATTATAAATTATTATTTTATTATCATTTAAAAAGCAAAATTATTAATTTTTAATAAATTTATATAAAATTTACCAAATAAATAATATTTATATATATATTTATTAATATAATTAAAGTAAATTTATAACTATTTTTATCTTTATTAATCATTAATATTGCTCATTCCAGTTTTAGTTTTCTAATTTTCATTCTACTCTTCTTTCTATTATTATAATATGTCTTAAATATTATCTTAATTCTAATATAATTATTAACAAATACATTATTTTTATTTTTACAAATTTGGTTACTAAGCTTTTCTATTGCATTAATTCTAATAAAACTCTTAATCTATATATCAACTTTCTTGATATTATATATTCTGTAATTATACAACATTCTTTATCTTTATTAACAATTAACTTATAACAACTGTTTTATATTATTCAATTAGGTCAGTTTATTGATATTCTATAGTCTATTACTAATTTTAATTACAATCTATTTATTATTTTATTCTATACTGATAGTTTTGTTATTAATCTTAATACTTTTTAATGTTTTATAAATATAGATTGTATTTAAGTAGATAACTTTACAACTATTTATTTATTTTAGATACAAATTAAACTCTGGTTATGTTTTTCTAAAACTAAAATTCTTATTATCTTCTCAATAATAATTACTGTTTCTAGAAATTGTTTTGTTCATATTTTTACTAACTTATAATTTATAATTTTTAAATATCATAGTATTTGTCTATTAATATTTAAACTCTTTTATACTCATACTTTATATTTTTTTATTTGATAAATTTTTATCAATTTTATTTATTTATATAATGTTTAGTTTATTTTTTATAAAATTATTATACATTAAAATAACTTATTTAATAATCTTATTGATCAACTTGTTTGTATTCATCAAATATTATATTTTTTAATATATTTTTTTTTTGTTATACCAAAGTAGAAACTTTATTAAGTAATAAAAGTAATTATATTAAAGATTTTTAAATTACATTTGTGTTACTTATTTAAGACATCCAATGTAACATTACACTTCCATTTCTATATAACATTATTATTAATTATTTTAAATTAATTTTAAGCATAGAAAGGTTGAAGGAAATCTAAGATGATAGTCTTGGCATTTAGTAAATACAGTTAGTAAATATATAGCCTAGAATTAACTAGTTTTTAATAGATATAGTTGGATTTATAATAGGTGTATTAGTAGTATTAGAATTAGATTAAAAAGGTAGAGTTAAAAAATATATTTTTGACTATTTAGACTTTTTAGTTATATTGTGAGCTTTTTCCTATTGTTGTTGAAGAATGTTATATAGTAGCTATATATGTTAATGAAACCAATTTAGAGTAGCATTTAATAGGGCTATAAAGAAGAAAGATGTTGTTTTATGAAGTAATATTTTAACATTATTGTAGTGAGATATAGAAAAGAGGCCTTTAATAAGATTAAGAAAATGAGAGTGTAGTAAAGTGTTTGTTTGTTGTAACAAGATAATATAGATTTTATCTAAAAGTTCAAAAGAGATATTTAATTGTTGAGTAATATTTGAAATTAAAGTTTGAAGGATTTGTTGATGATTATATTTTTGTTTAGAACATGTAAAGAAATGTAATATATCTTCAAGAATTTGGCAATAGACACAATTTGGAATAGTATATAAGAGTAGATATCATAAGTTAAGATTTTGCATAGTAGATAGGTTGTTATTAATAATTTTAAGGTAAAAGGTATAGAATTTTTGATCATTATTTAAAGAATTAATAATGTCAACATTTGTTGACCATTTAATAGAGAATGGGTTTTGAAAAGATTTAAGTTGTGACCAAGAGAGAAGTGA
>CAJVQA010000294.1:0-37382 GCA_910591915.1 Cetraspora pellucida
GTGGGTTAGAAGAGTGACTATGAGTTGAGTTAGTAGAAAGTGTGGTTTGAGACTGTGCAGAATGTGAAATACAGTATAGAATCCATATTTGTTTGTAAATTTGTTGGTTTAAGTGAAGAAGAAGTTAGATAGAAAGAGTAGTAGCAATACGATAAGAAATAGAAGAATTGTAAATAGTAGAAATAAGGTCAATAGCAACTAGACCAGATAGAATAGAAATAAGTGAAGGTATATGTAAAGAGTGAAATATGCAATTTAAAAAGATCTTATAATCAATTTAGCCAAGAACTTTTAATAACAAAAGACTATAAAATGCATTCAGATAAATTAATTATTAACTCTCTTTAAATTGCAAGTTTCTAAATAATGCCTATGAGTATTAATTTACATAAATATAGTAATAACATCATTACACTTTTATTACTACAGACAATATAATGATGACAAAAAATTTCAAGATCAGGTGATTGTTAGCATTTTTGATCTACATAGAATCAAATAATTGAAAGATAAAACAAAATAAAAATACATTTTTGTGCTTATTAAGGATTAGTGATACAGACTAACAAAAAAGTCTTAGGCCAAGTTTGGCTCTAAAAAATCTTGGGCAGGCTGGCCTAGGCTGACCTTTTATATAATTCATAAAATTATATAATTATTATAATATTTTGTTAAAATTAAGACCATACTGGCAATTTGCATTTATTAACTACCTTCATATAATAGAATTTCCAGAAAAATTGCTTAATATTAATAATACTAGCTAAAAAAAAAGTTAAGACTAAGGATCAATATATTTTGCAAATATAATATTTCAATTAAATTGCAAGATTAATTGAAAAATTTGTCTTGTAATTTGATTGAAATATCAAATTTGAGTATTTAACTAAAATTATTTTAAGATATATGTACTAGAAATCACATCTTAGAACAGATAATATTTATTTTATTATCTAATACAGCATTTTCTATAATTATTTTAGTCTTTATTTATTGAATAACTTGGCTAATATTTAATATCTAATTTATATATTAAATATGGCCAATACTGTTTAAAATAAAAACTTCTACAATTTTGACTAGTTAATAGAGCAATTATAGATACAAAATTATCTTTATTATAAGAAAGTGCACTAATAATATTATTAAAAAATTGAGATATAGCTTATATAAACAAAACTAGTAAGATAAATGCTAATTATATTTACAGAATAAAAATCTTATATATAAATTCAATGCTGTAAATTATATATATAAAGTTTTTTGCCTATGAAGATAAATATTTTTAAACTGAGTTAATTCAATAATTTAATAAATTTACTATCTAATATTTTAATAACATTCTTGCAAAGTTACTAGCATTATATAATTATTATCTTTGGATCTTTAGTTATTTCATAAATTGCAATTATTGACTGCTACTATGCTTTGTTAATTTAATCTAAAATTTTAAGATAAGTTGTTAAATTCTAATATCAAAAATATTACCCAATTTTATGTTAGTATAATTGTAACCTTCTTTTGTTCTAATTTAGGATAAACATTAAGCAATTCGGAATTTGTTTATAAAAATAATGTTATAAACTATACTTGGATCTAATCAGTTTCATTTCTTTGTAAGAATATTTTCTGTTTTGGAAAACAGATGCTCTGAGGGCACTAAAATAGCTGGAAATGAAAGAAATTTTTGTGCTACTTTTGCTAGATTTGAAAACTCATTTTGGTTAGTATGCCACTATGTAAGAAGATTGTAAATATTATAAAGTAGCTTATTAATAAAATATTTGTTCATTTGTATTATTTTTTTTATAATATTCTAATTCATTATTTATAAAATGCTCTATTTGACTTTCTTTATTATAAAAATGGTTCATTTTAGTTTGCTTTTAGGTATTAATAGTATTAGCTGCTATTTTAATCATTCTTGACAACTTATCTTAAACCTTTTTTTTTCATTGCTGATAAAGTTCATATTTTTGAATTAGAGATCTAGATAAGATGCAATATAAGCTTCTTTTAAGAGAGTTTCCTAGTAAGCAAACATTAAATCTTCAATTTTATAACAAACATTCAAGATATTAGATAAAATAAGAGATGTTTTTATTTGGTCTAGATAGATAAATAAATATGAAATAATAGGAAGCATCATGCCAAGTGTTGGTTATTGGGCTTTTTTAATCAATTTTGTTGCTTGGATTAAGAGTAATAATAGTAATATTAATTTATTCAGTGCTTCTTATTCAGTTTTTGAAAGCAACTTTTCATTTAAACTTTGGCTATCTTTTTTTTGTTATAACTCAGGCTGCTAATATAAAGATTTTGTAAGCTGTTCTGTAGCATTTTGCAGTTGGATTAATCTTTTTAAAACAAAATAAGTGGAATTCTACCTAGTCTTTATGTCATAAATTGGTTCTACTATATTTGATTGTTTTCTGTTTGGCTAATATTAATATTAGAATAAAAATTTGATGTTGTTTCTATACTAAAATTTTGTTGAACTAATTTGAATGAGTTCAGTTCTGAATCTTTATCTCCTAATAGCTACTATTTGTTATTAAAAATATTTGTAGATAATTGGATAAATTTATTTTGTATATTGTGAAGATTTTGTCTATATCTATCTCTTTTTACTAACTAATTATTTAGTTTTTAGCTTTAATTAAAAGATCCTTACATGCATTAAGTTCATCTTTAATGGCTAGTTGAATCATATGAGCAGTACAGCATATATAAGGTACTGCAAGAAGCTGCATTTCTTTAACAATCAATTTGCCATTATCAGTTGTTCTTTTAATTAATTTATTATATATATTCTAATAATCAAAAAGTTTTAACAAAATTTGCTTTTGATATTTTTCAATATGTAGATAGAAAAATTCTTCTATAGTTAAAACTGCTTGATTTAAATTAAAAATTTTTGAAAGCCAATAAATAGTTACACCAACATAATAATAGTGCATGCCAGTTTACATTTCAGTTGTAAAAAAAAAATGTCTCTATTTTATTAGATATTAATTTATATAATTTATTTTTAGCAAAAAGTACTGATTTTTGAATTGTTGTTTTAACTAATGCAGGTTCAGAAACCTTAAAACAAGAATTCATTTTATAGCAAAATTTATAAAACTTTTGTCTCTCTACAACTACTAAAGATTGGCAATCTTCAACAATTTATGCAGCCAAATAGAATTGCAAACATTGTTGTTATTCTGATTTGTGAGAGTTCATTTTTGAAAATATTAAAGGTATGGTTTGAATTCAATTATTCATCTTAATTACAGTTTGTCTTTTTGAATTTTTTTTTATATTGATTAGAAGGAAAAAGCTGATGTTTTGTATTAAGATGTTCATTAAGATGTTTAATTGAAGTTGAAAGATTATACATTTTATTATATTTTTTCTTATGCTCTTCTAAACTAACTGTAACTATTTCATATATTACCTGTTTTTTTAATATATTCTTATACATATGATCCCAAACTCAACTATCTCTTGATTTTAATTATTAGATTTGATTATGTTAGTTGATAGCACTTTAATATTGAAAGCTTTTAAAACTTGATCAAAAGTAATTTGTTTATAATTTTTATTTTTATTTAATCTACTAGGTTTAAATTGTGATTTAAGTTGTAATAAAAAGTTGATAGCATTGAGAATAAGGTTGTAGTATTATTTGATACTTGGCTTATTGAATTATTTGAAAGCTTATCTTTGTTTTTGATTGCAGAAATTTGTTTTGATTGTTTAGTTTTTCATATTTTTTTAGATGATTCAGATAATTTAGTATTATTCTTATCTGATAATTCAGAAGTATTAGATATTTGGTCATCATTTTTTTGTAAATAGTTATAATGTTTTTTTGTCATGATTAAGAGAATGTTCAAAAAGAATATTTATTAATTTAATATACTAGATACATACTGTATAATGCATTTATATGCAAGAGCTAACATAGTAACTGCAAACAAGAAAATTAACATCTGAAAGAGTTTAAGTTATTTAGAAGTAGGTACTTTTAACTAAATAAATAACACAAAATTATATAAAGACTAAATTACTTGGTGTTTATCAATAGATACATTAAGAGGAAAGGAGCCAAAAAATTAAATAAACTGAACAACTTTACAACTACAAACATGCTAGTTTGTTTACTTCAATATTGAGTTTATTTTATTAATTCACACTAATCTAAATTAAAATTCTTTTTAGGTAATAATTTTTACTAAATCATTGTTGCATAAAATATTTAAAATTCAAATAAATAAATATTTTAATATCTTTTAAAAAAAAAAAATAATAATAATATTTTAACATCCTTTATATAAAAATTACAAAATTTTTTTTTGATAAAAAAAATTTTGTTTTCAAAGAAAATCCATATTTTTAATAACAATAATGATTATCATTATAAAATGGTTTAAAATTAAAGTTTTAAGAATATTTACCTTTAAATATTTATACTGTTAACCTAAGTTTTTCTTTTAATCACAATGATAACAGAAGCTGCTCAACTATAGTATAATGACTATAACTTGACAGATTCTATATAAAGTCTACATGAGATTTAACAATTTACAGAGTAATTTGGGATTTTAAGACAGAGACAACAATAGATAGTATATGAATATACTAAATATTATATTTAGTTTATTTACTATTAAAATGTATAAAGACATTTAACTTTTTTTAGAGAGTCAGAAAGTAGTGCTTTTATAGATATTTTATATGTATAAATTATTACAATACAAACTACTTTATTGCTAATAAATGCTATATATAGTAATGTTAATATATATAAGAACTAATAGATATAATGAATATAATATATATAATAGATATAATATATATAATAGATATGTAATATCTGTTAGATATATTAGATATATTAAATATGTTAGATCTAATAGATCTGTTAGAAATGTTAGATTTTTAGTACAGTAATGTAAGCCAATCAGATTCAAGTTACATGTATTAGAATTAGTGTTTTTATCAAAATCATTCTAATCTTGTGCTTTTATAATTAGAATTATATGAACTTGTACTTATTAGAATCATCTTGATGAGCTGAATCCAATGATAGTTGTTTTATTCATATTGGTTTAGTACATTAAAAGTTATGGTCAAAAATATGTAAAACTCTTAATGTTAAATTCTTCTTTACTTAGTTTTGAGTTTTGCAAAAATTAAAATTGGGCATGATAGGTAGAACTTGAGAGACTATCAATTATTAAGAGGGTAGTTATATTGGTTCTAAAAATTTGTTCTACTTCAAGGTTATAAAAAATATTATAAGTTCTAATTGAAACTCTATAATAATAGATAGAAATTTTTCTTCTACTTGTTCTTTACTCTTCTGAGTATTTTTCTAATAATTTACCTAAGTAATAAGTATAGGCAAGTTGTTTTTTTCTTTGAGAACTATTAGTTCTAAGGAGTTTTCTATATGTGGTGGTTATTCATTTTTGTAAGTCTTAAGATTCATTAGTTGGACAAGATATAGTAGTCAAAAAAACAGATACAGTATTTAGAAGATCCAAGAGAATAGTGTTGAAATGGGTATTTATTGTAAGAAAGTATTATTTCTATTAGTATAAGAAAGTAATTAATTAATAACAATTATAGAATTTTATAAATGTCTATCGTAATATCTTTTAATAACAAGATATTAATTAGTGTTTCTAAAATATTGCCTTCTAAGGTTCACAATATATAAACATCTGGTGCAACTTTTTTATATACAAAATAAGGTCTTTTCTATTTGGGTAATAGCTTGCCAAAGTAATATTTGTTTCTCATAGCATCATATAAGAGAATTTTATCTTTTTTTCTAAAGATTGATTCGACTTTTTTGTACTTTTTATTCCAATAGAATTTTTGTTGAATTTGAGTTTTTTTGATGTTGTTTTTGACTTTTTCTTATGCTTTGGGTATTTCTTCAATTAAGAAAAATAATTGAGTAAAAAAGAGTTCTTCTAGTAGATTATCAATATCAAAGTTTGAAAATTTTGCTTCTCTTTCATAAATAAGATAAAAAGATGTAAACTTGGTAGTAGATTGTTTTGCAGTTTGATAAGCAAATAAAATAGATAAAATAAAGATATTCTAATCTTTGACTTGGTCAGTTAATTTTGCTAAAGATTCACATAATGTTTGATTGAATCTTTTAACTAGATATTAGTTTATAAGTAATAAGGAGTAGAGAGTAAGTATTGGATTTCAAATTTTTAAGTATGTATTTTTACTTGCTCATTATTGAAATGTATTTCTCTATCTGACTGCAAATATGTAGGGCATCTATGTTGACAGATAATATCTTCATAAATAAAGTCTACTATATTTTTAGCATCAGCTTTAGGTATAGCTTTTGCTTCTGGCCATTTTGTTATATAGTCTGTAGCAACTATATATACTTGTTTTGTTGAATAGTAGTAGATAAGTGTTCAACAAAATTTATACCAATTTGATAAAAAGGTGCTTCTACAGAAATTGGTTAAAGAAGTCCAGATATTTGGTATTTTTCTTTCTTTTGACAAGTATTATATGTTTGAATATAGTTTTTAATATCTTTATACATGTGTGGCCAATAATATTTATCTTGAATTTTTTTAAATATCTTATCTGTTCCAAGATGTGCTCCAATTAATTGTGCATTAAACAGAGAATTGGTTCTACTTCATGTATTTGAATTACTTTAAGTAATTGGTAGGTCTTTTCTTTTCTTTAGTTTTGTTTATAAAGTAAATTGTTCTTGATAACATAAAATTTACTTTGAGATTCTAACTGCTTTTTTTGACTTATTGTAAAGTTTGTAAAAAATTTGTTGTTTCAAAGAAGTACTTAAGCTTATGATAAGTAATAGTTTTCATTTTTAACTGAGTTGCTAGAACACTAACTATCTAGATTGAATTTTCTTTAATATCAGATTTGTTTTAATAAAAAGATAAATTAAATATAATTATAAAAGTATATAGAGCTCCAGCTTCGCTTTATGCAGTTCTAGACATCTATTTACTCTAGACCCAGATGAAAACTAAACTATAAAATAAGTATATTATATATAAACTAATAAAGTATCAATATCTAATAAATATAATATTCTAATATAATAATAAAAATAAGTATAATTGTTCAAAGAAATAAAAAAAAATTCTATTTCCAGTACTTTAACTAAGGGTTTTACAAGACTCAGATTCTAGCAGAAAGTTTACTCTAGTTAGTTCCAAACATATGACTTATACCTTATACTGTTAATTTATATCAGAAATATTACAAAATTTCAAATTTGTATCCTTTTTGAAGATTATTAGGATACTTTAAGTGTTCAATAAGCTTATAAGATTTTATATAATTTGCAATCATATGACTTACAAATCTTTACAATTTTAAATTTGTTAAATTAATTTCTAATTAATTTTTAAATTTGGTAACTCAACCTCTAATTGATGTCTAATTATGTTTCATTATTGTCCATTAATTTATAGTCATTAGTCACTTTTTTTTTTTTTTTCTTTTTTGTTTGTAAGTTCCAACAATATCAACAACAATAACAATAACAACAACAATAATAACAACAACAACAACTATAATAACAACTCCAACAATAATAACAATAGTAATAATGTCTCATTACAGTCTTTCTGGAAATGTTCATCATGCTTATCAAAATGGCAATAATATCTTATATGAGGCCTTAGGGATGGTTCAAGTTGGGAACAGGCAGTAAATATTGTTTTTAAAAATTTTCTTATTTTTTTTTTTTTTTTTTTGGCACTTAACAAAACTTGGCTATAGTTTGCATTAGTTGGTAGCCTCTCAAAGAAGAAAAATACAGACTTTGGAATTGAAGTTAAAAGAGTTAAAGATGAATGCAATTGCAAGAGTTTAGAATAGATAAATGTTGAAGCAGCAGTATACTCAGTTGTTAGAGAAAAGAAACAGATTGAGGACAAGGTTGGTAAATAATAAGAAGAAGTTGAGAAGATTAAAGGCAGAAGAAGGAAGAAGGAAAGGTAATAATAATAATAAGAATAGAATGTCAGATGTTGGTTTTTAATTTTGTTATATATATATATATATATTTTCTTTTTTTTTGTATATATTTTTTTTGTTATTATTTGTTTTTATCTCTTTTTTTTTTGTCTATTTTTTTTTTTTTATAATAAAATATAAATATAATATATAAATAAATAACTAGTAATAATAATAAGTCAGATTAACTATTTCTACCAAATTATATTACATAGATAGTGTTCTAAATAGTTATTAATTTCAAAATAATATAATGTAAAAGAGGTTTGTAAAAAAGAGAACCACCAAGGTTTGTTAACTATTATTATTTTTATATTAAATTCATTAGTATCTTCAAATTCTATATTGCTAAAAGTATTCATCTCTTCATTAGGATTATAATCACTTAGTAAATACTGGTTGTTACTTTCTGGTCTTCTAAAAGGAATTTCAATTAGTTGTTATTGATAAAGTTTATTTTAGTTTAGGTTTGATCAGCTTTTTTAATAAAATCATTTTAGATATCATGGTTATTATTATTAGGTGTAGATCAGTAATCTTTAGCAATTTTTTTTAGAAAACATTGTTTAATAGTATGTCATAACCAGAAGTTAATATAACATTTGAAGCATTCATCAGATAGTAAATAAAGTTTATCTTCACATCAACATTGAGCTGCTAGTTCTTTCCAATTTCTAGACCAGTCTCTTCTATTGGATTTTTGGAATAGTCAAGTACTAATATGTTTAATATAAAACCAAGTATAATTCATTCTACTATATTGGATTTCTTCTAGACTAAATTTTACATTTAGATAAGGTTGTAAAGAAGTGGTATAATATTCAAGTAGGGTTGGTACAAGTGTTTCTATCATGGCTTGATAATCAAATAGATTCATTGTAGTTTGTACATCTGTAGAAGTTTCTTTAATATCTTTTATAACAGTTATATAAAAGATTTTAACTTCTTTATCTTCAATTTTAGAAACTGGAATCTGTTCTAAGAAACATTTAATAATGATATTTAAGAAGGTTCTTTTTAGGTTGCCCATATAGAACAGTCTCTTTTATATTAGTAACAGATAAATTGAGAGTATAGCTGAATATGTTGACATCAACATTGGGTATTGAAGTCTTTTCAACTAATTAAATATTTATTCTTTCTAGTAATTTTTCTATATTTTTGTAAGAGTTATTGGATATAACTCTAATTAAATAATAGTCCATTATTATATTTAAAACTATTAGAGAATACTTCAAATCAGATATAGGGTTTGGTATCCTGTTTTGCAATAGGAGGTAAGTTTGGTCTCAATATAGCAGCTAATTGTTCAAGTTGTTGGTTTTTGTATAAAAGAGATTCTATTCTTGCTAATTTTCTTTGTATAACAATTTGGAGAGCTTCATTTTTAAAAAGAAATTTATCTTCATCTTCTGTTAGAATCATGTTGGTTTCTTGTTCATAGATTTTTGATAAAGCATTAGCATTGTTATGTTTTCTTCTAGAATGATGAATTATAGTAAAGTTATAAGGTTATAGTCTCATAACCCATCTAGCTCTTCTTTCTTTAAGTTTGGAAGTTCTTAATTATTATAAGACAGAATGGTCAGTAATAAAAAAAAAATATTTAACTTCTAAGTATTAATGAAAGTGTTCAATAGCCCATATAATAGCTAAACATTTTAAGTTGGTAGTAGGATAATATTGTTCAAGATTATTTAAACTTCTACTAACATAAGCAATGACTTATTCCTTGTAGTCATCATTTAGTTGGAATAGAACTGCACCTAATTCTGAGCTTGAAGCATCAGTATGCAGATAAAAAGATTAATTAAAGTTAGAATATTATAAGATAGGGTCTGAGATAAGGTAATTTTTGAAAATGTTAAAGACTTGTTAATGTTTTTTGTTTACAGATATAGTTCATCTTTCTTCAATAGCAGGTTCAAAGATTTGGCAATTTTGAAAAATAGTTTTATGAATCATCAGTAATAAGAAGCAATTTCTAAAAATTCTCTCAATTGTTTAAGATTAGTAGGTTCTAGGAAATTTTTAATTTTGTCTACCAGTCTTTTATCTGTTTTAATTCCATCTTTTTTAATAATATGTCCTAGAAACTTAATGTTATTTAGAAAAAAATAACATTTTGTCAAGTTTAATTTTAAGTTGACTTCTTTTAGAACATTTATAACTTGTTGAATATGATCTAAATATTCTTGGAAAATTTTAGAGTAAATAGTAATATCATTCAAATACACTATTACAAATTTGTTGATAAAAGGGCAAAGTATTTTATTCATTAATCTTTGAAAAGTTGCAGATGCATTAGTAAGTCCAAAAGGCATAACATTGAACTCATATGTTCTTTATTTTGTAATAAAGGCAGTCTTCTTTTTATCTTCTTCCTTTATAGCAACTTGCCAATATTCATTAACTAAATCTAAGCTAGTAAACCAAGAGGCTCTATTAAATAAGTTTAAAATTTTTTGGATGATTAGTAATAGGTATATATCTTTTTTAGTAATAGTATTAAGTTTTTTATAGTCAATGCAAAGTCTCTTTTATTTATCCTTCTTTGGCATAAGTACAACAGAAGAAGACCAGGGTCCAAAGGATTTTCTAATAATTTCTTTTTTTAACATTACTTGAATTTCCTTTTGCAGAAAGTTTTTTATTGGAAGGGTATTGGTAGACTTTTTGTTTAATAGGTTTATAGCTATTTGTATTAATTTTATAACAAATAATATTGGTTTGTCTTAATTCCTTGAACTGTCAATTTTCTAAGATATTTTCTAAGAAAATATCAATATTTTCCATTAAAAGTTATTCATCTTGGGTATGTTGGTCTTGAGTAAGTTCAAGATTTACATTTAGATTTGGGTTTTCTACAAAAAAGATCTTTTTTCTAATAGTTAAGTTAGATAAAAAGCAAGAATAGCTTCTATTTCTAACCAAAGATTGTAATACATTTCATCAATTATAAAAGGCCATTCTTCTAATTAATATGTTGTTATTTTTTCTTTTTTATCTAGTTTATCAATCTATTAATCTTCTTTATTTTCATCTACTTCTTCTAAGATAGAATAAGAGTTAGTAGTATAAGTAAGATTGGTAGTAGCTTTCTTTCCTAAGTATCAAATATTTAAAGTATTGTTTTTAAAATCTAACTTGGCTCTTGACTTGTTGAACCAATCTGTTTTCAGAAGAAGAGTTTCATTTATAGATTCAATCACTTGAAGGTTAATAAGAATAATTATATCCTGAATAATAATTTTCATATTAGAAATAATTTCTAAAGCTTTGGTATGATTTCTATTAGCAGTAACCAAAATAGTTTTGGAACATTTTTGGATTTGGAGTCCTAATTGTCTCATGAGCTTGGTTGTGATAATGCTTGCAGCTTCTTCTGAATCAAGGATAGCAATAATAGAGTTTCCTTTAATTCGAATATGACATCTTATTGCTATAGTCTTTTTAGAGTAATTAAATTTAGTTTGGTTTGCTTCAGTAATGGATTATTTTTTTTTTGTAAAATTTTTGCAAGATTTTATATTGAGCATAAAGTTATAATCATTGTCCAATAGTAGCAGAGAATTTCATATTCAGGATATCAGTCAAAACATCATAGAGTTCAACTTATTCAATTACAGAAGAGTAAGTTTTAACTTTGGGTTTTGGTTTAGGTTTTTTTGTAAAAGGTATTTCAATAGGGATTTCTACAGAAATTTCATCATTTGAATATTAGGTTTATCTGATATAACAATTCTGTTTCTAAGTTTAAATTCTCTTTGGAATTCAGAGTTTTTGTTTGAAAACTTAGCCTGTTTTTGTCAGTAGAATAGGATTTGCTTCTTAGTGTTTTGGTAATGTATACTTCATTAACATTATCATCATTCACTATTCCAATATAGTTGATATTTTTTCTTTTATTATCCTAAGTTATTTGCTTATATTGACTCATTGTAGGTTGTTTTTTAGCTAGACAATCTTAAGTATAGTGTCTCTTTTTTTCACAATTGTAGCAGGTAATTAAAGATCTTTGGTACTTGTTTCTAGATTGTAATTGGGTTCTAAACTGATATTGGGTTCTAGATTAAAATTTTTTAAATTTTTGGTATAGGTTCAGTAAGTGCTAATACAATAGTTGCATAATTAAGAGTCATTTGTTGCATTTGTTTGGTTAGGTTGTCAATATTTTTTCTAAACTTCTGGTGGTAGCAGCTAAACTAGGTTTACTTCAAGCAACAAAATCTTTTCTTTGTTCAAATCTTTTTGCAAATTCTAAAGCTTCATTCATCTTAACAAGATTATGTATAAGAATAACAGGAAGGATTTCTGGACAGAGTTTCTTATTAAAGTAATATAATTTTTGGGCATCAGTTAGGTTATTATTAGTTTTTACTTGTTGAATAATTCTTTTGTATTGGCTATAATAAGTTTCAACTAGTTTAGTAAGAAGTTGTTTTAATTCATCTAGGTCTCTAATTCATTTGTTTTTCTAGTATTGATTACAGAATTGTGTAATAAAAGCATTTTTTGTAGCTGTCTAAACATTTGCTATATATCTCTAGCAGCATGTGCAGGATAGTAAGCTTATTGTCATTTATCAGTATTTCTCTAAGAAAAGCTAACATAATTTTTCTTTGTTTAGCAAGACTTCAGCTATTAGCAGTTGAAGCTTTTTCAAAGTTAGCAATCCAGACTAAAGGGTCTTGGGTTCCATCTTTATAGAAAGGTTCAATGTGAACAACATTTCTACTTTTTTTATTTTCTTTTAAATAGTTAAGAACATCAGCTGGATTAGACATAATATTTTGGATTTGTTGGTTGTGTAAAGGGTTAGATATATGTTGTTGAAGATTAAAAAATATTTCAAAGAAGTCACTATAATTTTCAATGTCAAGATAATAGAAGATTCTAAATCTTCTTCTCTTAATGTAAAAAGGGTTTCTTTGATGCAGTTTATATAAACAACTAAAGATATTATACTTTTAACAATATCAATAATATTTCTAAGAAAACTAGAATATTTAAAACTAAAAATAAGTTTGAAGATAGTATTCTTTAATTGAGATAAGTTGAGTTGGATATATATTTGTTTAATTTAGTTGAAATATTCTATAGATTTAGCAGAGAAGTTACAGGCAGAATATTGTCTAATGTAACAGAAATAAAAGTTTTAAAAATCAGGAGGTATAGTTGTAGTTACAGGGTAACAAATTTCATAAGAATCATCTAGTTTTGATATAAGTAACTAAGTGATATGTTCTTGGGTATGTATTAATACTTTTAATAGGTATCTTTCAAAGTTGAATTGCATCTACTATCAATTTAGAAGCTATTTGTCATAATGCAAACACTTATGCTTTTATTTCTAAATTCTAATTTTTATAAATTAGTAAATATCTCTTGAAATTTCTATAACAAAAAGTTTTATTATCTATGAGAAAGTTGTAGAGAGAGTTCTTGCAGTCCTAAAAAAAGTTAAAACACTAAAATCAGTTCAGTTGTTGTTGAGATATGGATGTTTAAAATTAGCATAATAATAGTTAAAATACTTATTTAAGAGAAGTTTCTTGCAAATTCTTTGCAGATCAAAAATGTCATCACTATTTTGATATTGAATACCAGGTTTTAAAGGGATTTTTTCACTAAGATTGCTTTGTAAAAATGATGTAGTAGATTTCAAGTATATACTCTTCAAATATTAGATTAAACAGACCAATATTGACAGAATTTCCTTATGACTAACTAAAATCAATTATCTACAATGAATTGAGAACTTATTTCATAGTTATCATCAAAATATTAATATGTGATTTTTTTCTTTTAACCATAGTAATAATAGAAGCTGCTCAACTATAGTATAATAACTATAACTTAACAGATTCTATACAAAGTCTACATAAGACTTAACAATTTATAGAGTGATTTGGGATTTTAAAACAGAGGCAACCATAGATAGTATATAAAGTTACTAAATATTGCATTTAGTTTATTTATTATTGAAATATATAAAAACACTTAACTTTCTTTGGAGAGTCAGAAAGTAGTACTTTTATAGATATTTTATATATATAAATTATTACAATAAAAACTACTTTATTACTAATAAATGCTATATATAGTAATGTTAATATATATAAGAACTAATAAATATAATGGATATAATATATATAATAAATATAAAAAATATAATATATATGATAGATATAATTGATATGTAATATCTGTTAGATATATTAGATATGTTATATATGTTAGATCTAATAGTTTTGTTAGAAATATTAGATTTCTGGCACAGTAATGTGAGCCAATCAGAATCAAATCACATGTATTAGAATTAGTACTTTCATCAAAATCATCCTGATTCATAATTCTGTAATCAAAATCACATGATCTTGTGCTTATTAGAATAGTATCAGTAAGCTGAATCCAATAGTAGTTGTTTTATTCAAATTGGTTTGATATATCAAAAGTTATAGATAAATATATGTAAAAATTCTTAATGTTAACAATACTAATACAAACACAAGACATAGATTTGTTTATCATTATGCTGCAATCTGATTGAACAAAAAAAAGTGATATTACCTTAATCAGCATGTCCTACTAAGGTGTAGACTAAAGATCAACCTTTCTGTCAGCCTGATCATTATACTGAAATAGTCTGTATTACTATGTAAAATATACCAATAAGGTCTTTTCCTATTGCAAATTTAGCTCAAATCATAGGCACCTTGTCACTTAAACTTTTTCTTACTATATAAGATGGTTCTTGGTATCTTGCTATCTACAACACATTTTAACATCAACACATACACATGTTAGTACAAGACCAGTTTGTAAATAAACACTATTTATTTATTTGCACACTTTTTATTTACTAGAGGGAAGCAAAAGCTATCTTATTTATTATTAAATCTTTAATTCTATAAATACTAAATTGTAGTCTATAAGACTCAAATTAGTAATATATCTTCCATTTATGCAAACTATAATAAACTACTAATCTATAATATTTAAACTATAATTTATGCTATACAAATTTCTAATATACTTTCGATCAATACATTAATACTATCCAACTAATTACAATACTTTACATAATTATGTGTCAATGCCTAATATAATCAATTGAGACTTAGGTCTTTGAAGTCCAATGTACTCCAAATATAGTAGATAAAACATGGCTTATAGTCATGACAATGCTTATAAATTTTTTAAAATAAACAAAATCACATAAATCTCAAATTTTACTTAAAAAGAAGTCTAAAAATATAAAAAGTTAAAAAAATAAGTTTATTGCTAAAATTTTGTATTTTTGCATATCAATATATTATATAAATTTAAACTAATTTAATTTTACATTCAACAATTAATATGAATATATAAACTTTTGCCTTTACATATATTACTTGGTTATCAAATTATTAACTTAATAACTTTAAACAATTTTGTGTTAATCTTAATTTATTAATAACAGTATTTATTATACAATATTAAATATTTAATATTCAATTTATAAAAATTCATAAATTTTATATAAAGCCTTTGGGCTATATAAAAAAATTCAGATTATAAACTTTTTTTGCTACTAGTATATTACCTTATTGCTATTAATTTATTATTATACAAACTGTTATCTTCTGCTTTAATATAAATTATATGAGCATAACTTTTCTATTTATTAATATAACTTTGTATTATAAAATAACTTACTCATTGTATTCTTTATTCTTGTTATTAATTATAATATTTTGTATTGTAACAAATAAACCTAAAAGAGATTGATTGCATAATTATTTAGAAATGTAGCATAGTTAGTAGATTTAGCAGAAACCACATATACAGTAAATTTAGAATAACTAGCATATTTAGAATAACTAGCATATTTAGAATAACTAGCATATATAAAATAATTAGCATAATTAGCAAATATGTAAATAATAAATAAAGCACAAAGCATTTGTACAGAACATATTCACATATACTCTAATAAAGTATACACTTAGCCAAACCATGCCCTCTTTCGTAATAGTAGTATCATTCAACATTATGCAAGCTGATCTGGGATACCCTATGAATAGGGATTTTTAAGTGAGCAATTATTTGAAGCATTACAGTATTTATTGTTTTAATAAATACAAGTTATTTATTTACTAAGCAGTGAAAAAAGTATTTTATCTGTATAATATTTAATAAATAAATGATAAACAAAATAACATAATAAAGCATTATTAAAAAAAAACCTTCATTATTAAAAAAAAAATATTTAAATTTTTAAAAAGAAATAATATGCATAATTCTGCACAAATATTCTATAAGAGGTCTATTTGAATAATCATTGAATACTGTCTGAAAACACTGTTCATGCTCAATATTTTGTCTTCTTTGCAGTAGTCTGAAGGCTCTGTGCATGATTGCTTCAATGATAACTCAAATCTGATTCTCTTCCTTTTAAATTTTACTTATAATATACAATTTATCAGTGTCTTTACTGCCTATGCCATACTTTTACTGAGTTCTGTATTTTAGAAAAGCATATTTGATATTTTTGGCAACTGACCAAAAATCTGATGAAAATAAAAACTCAGACCTAATTATACTACTATTTCTTTTTTTTTTTGGTATTAAGGTGACCTCTTTGGTTTTTGGATTTTTATTAATCACTTATTGGTATTGTGGTTCAATAAATACTACAGAAAAGCATACAATTGGCTACACATATAACTTTTCTATATTACTTAATTAAGGAGTCTGCCCGAAGGTTCCCTACCAATTACCATAACTAACACCTCTGCTTGGGTGTTCCACTTTAAACCCTCTGAATCTGTAACCTGTATTAACATCACTAGTCATCTCAGATGTACCAGATTATTATTCTCAACCTTAGGACTAATTTATCCTTTACAGTTAATCTAAATATCACTATGGCAGAACCAACACTTGTGGTCAGGGCTAACTATTAAACTGCTATGCCCTTGTAGAGTTTACTTAGACCACAGCATCTACTTCATAGCATAACCTTGGTACTTTAGTATACCCCTGCCTTTTGTCCAGCCTTTTTACAAAACTCCCAATCCAGATAGCCTGTATAGGACTATGACCAGTCCATTGATATTTCAGGTCAGCCCGATATCCTTTTCCTCTGATTCATTCTGGCAGCCTAGTTGGTAGTACCCTTGAGCCTCCCAACCTAGAGGTTCTTGCCCATCCAGCTACTATGACCAGGTACTACGACCTTGGTATTTATTTCCCTGGGATAGTCTTTACAGTAAGGCCATCAAAGATCTAGCTATCTCTCTACTCGGGTCTTTCCAAATAGACTTCTTGTTACCCAATTTCAATGGATTTACACAGCCACAAGGACTTATCTAGTGTTTGTACCACCCGATTTGTCAGTTTGCATTTCTCTGTATAATGCCATACTTACACAGATGCCCCATGACCTGCCAGTCATGCTGGTGTGATCACCATTACAGGTATCCTAACCCAATCATTAGTAACAGTTGCTGTAATATGAATATTACATAGGTAATTATTCAAATTTTCACTGTCGATAGAATTTGAACACCCAACTTACAACTTGGAGGGTTGACAATATGACCACTTCACTAGGTCACCACACCCCTATACTACTATTTCTATGTACATGCCTTACTCTACTATATATATAATTATTCTCAAACTGCTTAATAGCACTATTGATTTTAGGTTGAATGTTATCTTTTAATTCTTCAAATGCTTGAAGTATGTTATTATGAGGGAGAAAAGCAAGGGCAGGAATTTGCCTAATATATAAACTAAAGTCTTTATCTGTTCTATATCTCATAGCAAGACTAAACATTTGGATTTTATAATAAATGCTTTGTGCCAAATATAATAGCAGCCCTTATATTGAACTTTATTAAACTCTAATTGAATTATGCTTATAGTAGTTATTTTGAAATCAGTTAAAACCACCTGTGAACTCAAATAAATACTATGTTCTTTACTGAAATCAAGCAACTCTAAAATAACCTTTTATAAAATTCCTCGGATTTACTTGATATCAAAGAAAAAACTAAAGACATAAACTTTGAATTTTCATTTTTGCTAACATATCCTAAATAGAACTATTAGCATTAAACTTTATAAAAAATAAAAAAATAAAATTATATTTTCATCTGAGTTAAAGTTATCTGATATATAATTTTTATTATATTATTATTAAAATTCATCTATTACTAACTAACCAATTCATATAATCTTTAACTTATTACAGTAGTTTGTGTTATATAATATAATAAAAATTATATAGAATTAAGTTAGTAGAAATCAATCAAATTTTTTCTAGTAAATTTTTTTAAAATTTTGAATAATAATAACTTAATAATAACTTAATCAAATTTAATAATTTTTTTTTAAATAAGTTTTACAAACTTATAAAATTTATTTAAAAAAAAATATTAAATTTGATCAAGTTTTTGTTAAGGTATTAGCATTTAAAGTTGTTAAAAAAATTTAATAAAAACAATTTGCTTGATTTCTACTGACTCAATCTCATATATCAGGTAATTTTATCTGAGTAAAAATAGAATTTCCAATAAATATAAAAAAAATAAAAAATAAAAAAAAGTCATCATGGATTATATGTAGTTGTCTAAAAAAAGTTGAAACTATTATAAAGGTTCTGGTTATAAGCCAGAAACAAGTTCAATTAAGATGCTATATGTTATTAATAGTTGTAAATATTAATATTCAAACTTGGTCTACAACAGAATCATTAATCAAAAATTCAAGCCTATTTAATATTGTTTTTATGTTTTAGGAATAAACAAATTTTCCAAAGATGAAGGTTCAGTAAAAAGATCAATGTGTCAAATTAGATAGATTGTTTGATGAATTAAATTATAAAATAGAAGATATGAATACACATTTTGGAGGCTGCTTATAACTACATATTGCAAATTTGTATGAATTTATTATGAGAGTTTTTTGCTTGTTTCTTAATTTGAGTAATCATTTTGCAATATATGTTCAGCTTATCTTTATTACATGATTGTAGTTGAATATACTTTGTAAATAATGTTCATTGTCAACTAACTTATTTATTTAATATTTATTAATATTAATTTTATCTTTGCCACAAGAAGACAGAATTATTTTAGAGATCAAGTTATTCATTTTATGCTTGTATATATCAAAATAAGTGAAATGGTAAACAAAAAAAAACAGTAAAAAATATAAATACGAAAATAAGAATATATTATAAAAAAATAATTTCAAGTAATTTTTAATAATAAAAAGTTAAAACCCATAAATTTCAATTTATTTAGTGTGAATTAACTTTTTATATAGATTTATTAACAAATTTGCATTATAATAGATTTTTTAATTTTAAAATAAGTGTAAAAAAATTCCATTTTACAATTTTCTCTTATTATATGCAATACACAAAATTTCTTATTTTTTCATATACCCACACATAAAATATATTTTGTTTCAATCATTGATTTCACATACAAATACAAAATTAACAGCTTTTATTGTGAATTTTTTTTTAGATACAATATAATTTCTTTCTAAATTATCTTATTAATTCTTTTTTAAAATATTATTTGCTCACTTTTTTACATGTTAATGTAAAAAATAATTTCAAATTGAGTTACTGCTTTACACATGCAAGCATAATATTAGTAGCTTTCATTGTATTTTTCTTTCCTCAGATATATGCTTTATCATCTTCTTTCTATAGTATTTTGCTGTTAACTATACTTGACAAAATAATATTTTATATTGCAAATAATGAATTTCTAAATAAAATGTTTTATATAAAGATCAAGTTTACTTTTTTTAACAAGAAAATTTAAATGCATAAAATAAATAAATCTATTTTCTTAATAAGATAATTAATTCAGATTAAGTTTTTTATAGTATTAGCAAATATATTAATAATTATCAGATTATTATGTAATATATATTTTATCAATTATTATTACAAATTAAAATGAACTATGTTATAAAAAAATTGACAAGTCACCAAAAGCTAAAATTTTTTAAGCTGAGATCTTTATAATTCATTTTAATCTGATTTCATTATGATTTGTAACAATTATTGATTACTAATCCTAAGTAAAATCTGTAACCCTTTTATATTATTATTACTATAAACTAAATGTATTTATATAATTGGATTAGGTATCATGCTCAGAATAGAGATCCAATCACTTTATAGTTTATTAGTTTTTATTATAATGAATAAAGTCATTTGAGTTATTATGTTTATAAAATAAAAATAAAAAAACTTTTATAAAATTTGGTTATTTTGATGATATTATTGATGTTATTTTAGATGCATAAAATATTAATACAAAAAAAAGATAAAGTTAGTAACTAAAGAATTTATTATTTATATAAAAAAAAATATAATTTGATACTTGACCTAACTTGGCTTATTGATAAAAAAAAAAAGAATAGTACTGGTATTCAGTGAATAATTATGTTATTTATGTAAAAAAAAAATAAAAGAAGGTTAGAGTCAATATCTAGCAAAGAATTGTGATATTTATACAAAAAAAAACATAATATAATTCTTGATCTGATTCAAATTATTAATGCTAATATTCAGTAAAGAATTGTTAATTATATAAAAAAAAGGTTAAAGTTAATATTCAACAAAAATTATAATATTTATATATAAAAAAAATAACATGATACTTGATCTAATTTAAATTATTAATGCTAATATCTAGTGAAAAATTATGTTATTTATATAAAAAATAAAAAAAGTTAAGTCAATATTTAGTAAAGAATTATGATATTTATGCAAATAAAAAAAGAAAGGTTAGAGTTAATATTTAGCAAAAATTGTGATATTTATATCAAAAAAAATAACATAATACTTAATCTGATTTGAATTATTAATATTGTATTTAGTAAAGAATTATGTTACTTATATAAAAAAAAAATTTAGAGTCAATATCTAGTGAAGAATTGTGATATTTATGCAAAAAAAATTGATATGATACTTGATCTGATTCAAATTATTAATGTTGTATTTAGCAAAGAATTGTATTATTTATATAAAAAAAAAAGTAATGCAATATTTGACCTAATTTGAATTATTAATGCTGTATCCAGTAAAGAATTATAATATTTATATAAAAAAAAGATTAGAGTTAATATTCAGTAAAGGATTATGATATTTATGCAAAAAAAGTAATGTGATACTTGATCTAATTTGAATTATTAATGCTATATTCAGTGAAAAATTGTGTTATTTATATATAAAAAAAAGATTAAAGTTAATATTTAATAAAGATTGTAATATTTGTGCAAAAAAAAGTAACATGATACTTGACCTGATTTGAATTATTAATGCTATATTTAGTGAATAATTGTGTTACTTATATAAAAAAAAATGGTTAGAGTTAATATCCAGTAAAGAATATAATATTTATGCAAAAAAAACATAACACAATATACTTGATCTGATTTGAATTATTAATAAAAAAATAATAATGCTAGTATCTAGCATTATTATTAAAAAAAAAGATACAATGTAATGCATAATTGAAAATTAGACAAATTTTGTAAATTAATGCAGTTAACAAAATTTTGTAAAATAAATGAAATAAATTACAAAATGTAAATTTATTTTATATATAATTAAAATATATAAATAACTAATTTTTTATCTTTAATAAAGATATAGTAATTTAGATAAACTCTAAACTTCAAAATTATCTAAAATAAGTTTATAAATTTGTTTCAAAACATCATTATTTCTTGCTCCTATGATAATTGTACACCTAGTATTTTTTTTTTAATATAAGTAAAAGAAAAAAAATTTTAATAAGTAATGCTATTATATGTTTAAGTTGATTAAATTCTGATTTATATCATTATACTATAAATCAAATCCTGTAATATTGCTTTAAAAACTATGATTACATAATATTATAAATTTGTTCATGATTAAAATAATATATTTGAACTCTAATACACTAAAATAATAGCCTATTTATACTACTCAAACTCCAATTATATATATTTCTGAAATGAAAATACAAATAATACAAAAATACATATATCTTACTATTAAAAAAAAACAAAAATTATAAGAATTAAAAACTTATTAAGAAAGTACTTATTTGAAATAACTTAATTGCTTATCTTTTAATTACTACAACATCAAAAAAATCTTAAAACTTGAACCACACCTCTTTCATAACTAACTATTTGGTTCTAAGTCCTATTTTAGATAATATTAATAAGAAATAATAAAAAATAATACTTTTAATAATTTTATATTTCTTTAACTTGATTTTTTAATACATTGTTTATTATAACATTGATAGAAAAAACTAAAATTATTGTATTTAATTGGTTTTTTTAATATCAATTTGATATAAGGTTATATTATTATTAATATATATTGTTAAAGGCAAAATGGATACTAGAGTTGCTCTAACCCAGTGCCACCTTGACCTATGCCCCCCTTATAGTAAGAACACCTCTGAAACAAAAAACTGATTATGCATTGATTGTAACTTGAGAAACTTGGAAGCCAAGTCATTCATCTGAAACAATGCCATAACAATGCAAAATCAGGTACTATAGCTGTTTGTTGGGATAGATCTGCCAGATTGTGCTAGTTGTTTGTACTGCATAAGGCCATTCAAGGTCTCGATTGTAATGCAAGATCTGAAACCATTAAGTTTAGTAGGAAATTGTTTGATCTTGGGCCCCTGTGCCATCTCTTTTTGTGAGATGCTATTCTTGTATATAAGTGCATTTTTTTCTTAGAGTTAGAGAGAGGAAGCATTTTAGGATAAACATTATTAGTAATAGCTGTATTAGTAATAAAAACCATCTTATTAATAAACGAGACCTTGCACTCATGCCTTAACCTTACCAAATCATTCTGCCTCTTCTGTGGTATAGCAGTTCTCAATGTTTGGTATTTTTAAGCAACAATCTGTTGCATTTTCCTTGACCCTATATTCCATGAACCCAAAAACTCTCCTAACAATATATATAGTAAAAAGTTAATTTTTACTTTAGGTTTTCTCTGTGCATCCCTTATATAAAGCAATATAAAATTAATTTAAAACATTCTGTTTTTAAATAATTTGCTATTTTAACATTATATGATTTATCATTTTGGTTACACTTTATTAGTTAGCACTTTATCAGACTTATAATTAGTTATTTTTTTTATTTATCCAAGTTAGATCAAGTATTGCAGTGCTTTTTTTTTTATTTGAATATAATAAAATTTTTTTGCTAGATACTAGCACTATTCTTTCTTTCATTAATAATTTGAATTAGGTTAAGTATTATGATACTTTTTTTTGTATAAATCTTACAATCCTTTACTGAATATTAACTCTAACTTTTTTTTTTGTATAAATATCACAATCCTTTACTAAATTTTGATACTAATCTTTTTTTTTCTTTTTATATAAATAACACAATTCTTTACTAGATACTAGCATTAATAATTCAAATTAGGCCAAGTAACATGTTACTTTTTTTTTGCATAAATATCATAATCCTTTGCTGAATATAGACTCTAATCTTTTTGCTTTTTTTATAAAATATTACAATTCTTTGCTGGATACAGCATTAATAATTTGAATTAGATCAAGTATTACATCACTTTTTTTTTTGTATAAATTTCACAATCTTCACTAAATATTAATACTAATTTTTTTTTTTTATATAAATAACATAATTCTTCACTAGATACTAGTATTAATAATTCAAATCAGATTAAGTATCATATTACTTTCTTTTTTGCATAAATATTATAATTTTTCTCTAAATATTGACTAAATTTTATTTTTTTTTATATAAATAACATAATTTTTTACTGGATACTAGCATTAATAATTCAAATCAGGTCAAGTATTGTGGTACTTTTTTTTTGCATAAATATTACAATTCTTTACTGAATATTGACTCTAACCTTTCTTTTTTTTTTTATATAAATAAAACATTTTTGCTAGATACTAGTATTAATAATTCGAATCAGATAAAGTATCACATTAATTTTTTTGCATAAATATCATAATTTTTTGCTAAATATTACTTTAACTTTTTTTTATATAAATAACATAATTTTTTACAAAATATTAGTATTAATAATTCAAATCAGATCAAGTATCACATTAATTTTTTTTATATAAATATTATAATTCTTCACTAAATATTGACTCTAAACTTTCTTTTTTTTTCTTTTTATATACATAAAATTTTTTTACAGAATACTAGCATTAATAATTTGAATCAGATCAAGTATCATGTTACTTTTTTTTGCATAAATACACAATTCTTTACTGAATATTAACTCTAATATATATATATATTTTTTTTATATAAATAAAAATTTTCACTAGATATTGACATTAATAATTCAAATTAGATTAAGTATCACATCACTTTTTTTTGTATAAATATCATAATCCTTTACTAAATATTTACTCTAAGTCTTTTTTTTTATATAAATAACAAAATTCTTTACTAGATATAGCATTAATAATTCAAATCAGGTCAAGTATCATGTTATGTTTATTTTTTTTGCATAAATATCATAATTTTTTACTAAATATTAACTAATCTTTTTTTTTTTATATAAATAGCATAAGTTTTTGCTGAATATAGTATTAATAATTTGAATCAGATCAAGTATTATATCACTTTTTTTTGCATAAATATCATAATCCTTCACTGAATACTAACTTTAATTTTTCTTTTTTTTATATAAGTAACACAATTTTCTAAATACAGCATTAATAATTCAAATTAGGTCAAGTATTGCATTACTTTTTTTTACATAAATATCATAATTTTCACTGAATATAAACTCCAATCTTTCTTTTTTTTTATATAAATAATATAATTCTTTACTTAATACAACATTAATAATTCGAACAGATCAAGTATTATGTCATGTTTATTTTTTTTATATAAATATCATAATTTTTCACTAAATATTAACTCTAATCTTTTTTTTTTATATAAATAACATAATTCTTTGCTAAATATAGCATTAATAATTTGAATCAGATCAAGTATTATGTCAATTTTTTTTGTATAAAAATCACAATTCTTTACTAAA
This sequence comes from Cetraspora pellucida, assembly GCA_910591915.1. Lineage (NCBI taxonomy): Eukaryota > Fungi > Glomeromycota > Glomeromycetes > Diversisporales > Gigasporaceae > Cetraspora > Cetraspora pellucida. Next base: position 25,118 of record CAJVQA010000294.1, read on the forward strand.
TATTGACTTTAATCTTTCTTTTTTTTTACATAAGTAACACAATTTTTTACTAAATATAGCATTAATAATTCAAATCAGGTCAAGATCATGTCATTTTTTTTGTATAAATATTACAATTATCATTAAATATTGATTCTAATGTAATGATTAGAAACTGATCAATGATGTATTAAATCTAAAAAAGATCAATTGTATAATTATTTAGTAAATGTAGCATAGTAGATTTAGCAGAAACCACATATATAGTAGATTTAGAATAACTAGCATATTTAAAGTAATTAGCATATTTAAAATAACTAGCATATTTAGAGTAACTAACATATTTAGAATAACTAGCATATTTAGAATAACTAGCATAATTAGCAGATATGCAAATAATATATAAAGCACAAAGCATTTGTATGTAAAAACAGAGAATGGAATGTATCCATTATCATATTACAGAACTTATAGACTCTAAAATTCTCTATTCATAGGATAAACGAGAGTCTCTTGCATAATGTCAGATAAAATAGTACTTAAAAGAGGTGTTGGATTTGAGTGAGTACTAAGGATAAGTATACCTTTATTGATTATACTGTAAGACTCTTCTTTCTTATATTACAAGTGCATTACTTATATACTTTTTCTCTATACACTAATTACACTAATTATGCTATTTATGCTAATTACACTAATTATACTATCTATGCTAATTATACTAATTACACTAATTACACTATATTTGCTATATTTATTAATTATACTAATTACACTAAATCTACTAATTATGCTAATTATACTACATCTGCTAATTATGCTCTGTATATATGCTATATCCAATAATTACTGTATATTAGTATTTGATTATGTGATCTAATTTAAATGAAATATCGATAATCCCTTTTTAGATCATGACACTATATATATTTTAATAAAGCATACACTCTGCCAAATTTACACCCTCTTTTGTAATAGTATCGTTCAACTTTAGGCAAGCTGACCTGAGATACTCTATAAATAAGAATTTTTAAGCAAGCAATTATTTGAAGCATTACACTAACCTTTCTTTTTTTTCTTTTTATATAAATAACTCAAATCTTTGCTAGATACTAGCATTAATAATTTAATTAGATCAAATATTATGACACTTTTTTTTTGTATAAATATTACAATTCTTTGCTGAATATTAACTTTAACCTTTTTTTTTACATAAATATTACAATTTTTTGTTAAATATAGCATAAATAATTTGAATCAGATCAAGTATCATATCACTTTTTTTTTTATATAAATATCATAATTCTTTACTGAATATTAACTCTAACCTTTTTTTTTTTATATAAGTAATACAATTCTTTACTTGATATAACATTAATAATTCAAATAAGATTAAGTATTTTATGTTATATTTTTTTGTATAAATATTATAATTTTTGCTAAATATTGTCTCTAACCTTTCTTTTTATATAAATAAAAAATTTTCGTTAAATACTAGCATTAATAATTTAAATCAGATCAAGTATCACATCACTTTTTTTGCATAAATATCATAATCTTTCACTAAATATTGACTCTAAACTTTTTTTTCTTTTTACATAAAATTTTTCACTGAATACTAGCATTAATAATTCGAATCAGGTCAAGTATCATGTTACTTTTTTTTATATAAATATTACAATTCTTCACTGAATATTAACTTTAATCTTTTTTTATTTTTTATATAAATAACAATTTTTTGCTAGATACTAACATTAATAATTCAAATCAGGTCAAGTATTATGTTATTTTTTTTTATATAAATATCATAATTCTTCACTAAATATTATAATCCTTCACTGAATATTGACACTAATCTTTCTTTTTTATCTTTTTATATAAATATTATAATTTTTTACTAGATAATATTATAATTCTTTACTGAATACTAGTATTAATAATTTGAATCAGGTTAAATATCATATCACTTTTTTTTTTACATAAATATTATAATCTTTATTAAATATTGATTTTAATCTTTTTTTTTATATATATAATACAATTCTTTGCTAAATACTAGTATTAATAATTTGAATCAAGTTAAAAATTGTAGTACTTTTTTTTGTATAAATATCATGATTCTTTGTTAAATATTAATTCTAATCTTTTATTTTTTTTTTTATATAAAATTTTTTGCTAGATACTAATATTAATAATTTGAATTGTAGTAAAGGACCAGGATTATGTTGACTAAATCCAACATATTAGACAGATTATGGTATCCTCCATAGCTATGCAAGCTGAGCTTAAAATAGTGAGTGACTTTGTAGAAGACATTACAAATATTATCTCTACCTCTAATGCTTTATTTTCTACTGAGATAGATATATGCTATACTAAATTCTTAAATTAACATAATTTATCTCAAATCATTGAACCTGTTTTACTCAAAAAATTCATCTAATATCTGCATTTAAATAACTTTTTCAATTTAATAAAAATATCTATAAATTTCAAAAAAATAGAATCTCACATTTACTTAAAAACTACAGACTAAATACTATCAAATTATACAGAAATAGATTTCTTTCTTTACAATACATATAGTTATTTACTATTATTAACATCTTTTAATTAGACAATTCCTAACACAAACTCTACTGATCTCTTTACATCCAATCAACCAATCTATCCAAACAATTCTACAACACCTTCTTTTATTCATCAATAATCACATCTGAACATATCTCTATATTAATTAAAATTGAATCAATAAATATAAATGATCTCTCTCAATCCAACAAAAATCTTTCCTCAATAGAACTATTACAAGAAAACAAATTTGAAATATTTGGACTCTTTGAAACATATTTGTCCTCTAAAAAAAGAAAAATCTTTAGTAACCAAATTCAAAATTATACCAGTTTCTAGAGCTCATATACAAATCTTCACTAAGCTGATGTCAGCATATTTGTATACAAAAAAATTTCTAAATATATTGCCAAATCTCATGATTACAATAGACACATAATTAGACTCGATTTCCACTTCAAAAACACACCTATAGACTTTTTCAAGTATACTTCCAACTTATGAAAAAAAACAACTTTATAAAAAAATTCAAGACCACTTAATTTATCTTACTCAAAATAACAAAATAAATTAATTATTATAGAAGATTTAAAAAGTATCCCAAATCCAATAATTGACAGATCTCCTTCAAAAAATCATCAATTTCAAAAAGTCAAATAATTTAATACTTAATTAGCTTTCAATTTAAAGATATTTATCACATCTTCTACCTTAATATATTAAACTTCACTTTTAATCGAAACAACATACAAAGCCAAATCAACCAAATATGGACTAACTTATCTATTACTAATATTGACTATACAAAAATTCTTTCTATTGGTATAATTGAATCTGATCATTAAATTATAACTCTTGAAATTTTCATTATAATCAATAAACCCAAATCTTATAAACAATATAAGCATAAAGCCTTTCTCTAGAAAAACTGTACTAAAAAAAATCTTGAAAACTACAATGAACAAACTATCAAAAATCTTCAACATTAATCTTCATAATCTCTAACCAAAACCAACTCAATACTATATAGAATAAAATTTACAAAGCATTAATCAAAGCCTCTACTAAACATATTCTTTTTAAAAAAATCAAACCAATTAAAAAAATTCATAACTCCTAATCACCAAAACATTTACTACTTTATTTCCATTACAAAGAAATCCAATTTCTTAAAAATTATATGAACTCAATTAACTTTAATACATTACTCACTAACTACCAAACCAAATATTAAGATTGCATATTTCAAACATCATTATGCTCACTAATTTATGTTAAAGAAGAATTCCAGACTATCAAAACTGCACTTAACCACCAATATTAACAATCAATCTATAATGAAATCAAAGAAAAAATAGAAGAATGAAACAAATCCTTCAATGTAACATCTAAACTTTTTTATTAAAAATATTAGAAAAATATAATAACATTTATATAGACAGACTACTTTTTAACAATAACCTCTTACAAAATATGATGAGATACTAAATGTAATCAAACTTTATTTTACTGAATACTTCAAAACCAAACCTCTCAAAACTATTCTATTAACATCTGACTTCTATTCTCTTTATAAACCACATCCTGAACTTGAAATCTATTACCAAAATCTTATTTATAAAATTACTGAACAAGAATGTCAAAACATTATTTCCAACTTATATAATCAAAAAGTAGCAAGTTACTTAGAAACCTGTTATAAACATATAAAATACGTTAGCTCCAAAGCACAAAATATTTTTTGATTTTTTCTAATAAATGTTTTTATCTTCAAAAAATCTCCTCAGACTGGAAATCTTCTAATATCTTTCTAATACCAAAAAATCAAATTGGAATTACACATTAAATCAAGTTCGTCCAATTTCTATAATAGAATTTTTCAAAAAAACTTTTACCAAAATATTTACAAATTGACTAGATAACATCATTTCTCATAACAATTTTTTATTAAATCTAAACTTTGTAGCTTTAAAAAACTCCTCTATATATCCCTCTATATAAATTTTACATAACACAATTAAACATTATAAAACTACTAACAAAGAAGCCTAGATTCTTTTTTAAGATATGTCCAAGGCTTTTAATAAAATTAATATAACAAGACTTCAAGATACTTGTAAAAGAATAAGAATTCCTTCAACAGCAATTAACCTAATTACAGAACTACATTCTCATCGATTTTTTAGAGTAATTACTGCTCATGGCCTTATTTTACAAATACTAATTAACTCTAAAATTAAACAAGGTAAAACATATTCACCTTTTCTATAGAAAATTTATTATGACTCTATACTTTACTTTATTCAAAAAAAATACAAAAACCACTTACTAAAAATTTTATATCAATCTTCTATTGATATTATAACAAATACAACATCTTCTCCAATAACAATTTCACTATTAGCTTTTATGAATAATACTACCTGGTAATGTGAAAGTGTAAATATAATGCAAAACATTATAAATGATACCTTTGAATTATACAAATTTAACAATATAGAAATTAATACTACCAAATCAGGCCTTCTGTACATTAAACCCAAATTTCTATTAAATCCAACTCCCACTCTCTTAATTAATCAACAAAACATTATATCTAAAAAACCACAAGATGTAATTTGATATTTTAGCATTTTTTATAATAGCCAAGGATCTTCTAAACCAACTTTTGACCAAATTTAAAATAAAATTGAAAGCTTTCTTACTCTTATCTGATACAAAAAAATAACATCTTCATAAATTTTATCACTTTTCAACTTAATTTTACAACCTTCATTAAAATACCTACTTCAAATTATCCCAGTTTATACAAATACACAAGCAAAATGCTCTCTTTAGCAAAAAACACTAACAATATAATCTTCACTAATCTACTTACTTTTTTTTTAATTTCCTACTGCATGGTCGCTAGTAGGCTGCAGCTGGCAGCTGTTTTATTAGTTCATATTTCAAGTTCACAGGACCTTCTATCAGGACTCTGTTTACATTTTACATTATTTGTGTACATTTTTATAGTACTATTTATATACTAATTTTTGTGTTCCTATTATCCCGAAATTTCACCAGAATTATTCCTAATCAGAAATTTCTTTGTTCTAATATTATCCTCAGCCCTCTAATCATCATGGCCTTCTTATGTCAGGTCTGTTGCTATTTAAGGATCTCGATACTAAAGATCTTCTTATTTTTGTAGTTCGCAGTTAGCTGTGATTAATTAACAATTGTGGTCCTAACTTAGTTTTCATCCCCCATTGGACTTAAACCAGCAGCCTTGTGATTGGTGACCTGGAAGTATAACTACTTCGCTATTAACCCACAGATCAATCCACTTATCTTTAATTTACCAACCTTTAACAATATTATTCAAAAGTCAGTATAGCTAATACTAAATGAATATTTAACACACTACCAATTCTTAAAAATATAGGCATCCAATGAATTAAAGGATGGCTTACCAAAATATGGTCACTTTAACTTTTATCAAAAACTTTAACTAACCACTATTGAAAAATGCAAAATTATACTCTACTTTTTTATCTTTCTTAACTAGTCTTTAATAAAATCTTGCTCTTAATAGTCTTACAAATTATACTCTTTTCATCATTAATACCAAAAAATACTCATACTATTTATAACATCCTTTCTATTAACCCACCTATATCTACTATCAATAGTCTTAGAAATAATAAAATTATCTTTTTAGAATAAATCACAACTGCAAATAACAAAAATATTCTCATATAGAACAATACTACTTATGTACAAACAAACCTAATAAAGGTTGTCAGTCAAAATGGTTTACTCAAATTTTATATCTAAACTAATCTAATACTATAACCCAAACTTGGTCTCATATAAACCTTTCTTCTATCAATTTCTTCCTAAATACAATTAAACTAATATCACTACCTTCATACTCAAACTCTCACTACTTTTATCATATATATTATACAAATAAATAACACTATATATTTCCCAACAAACCTCTTTACAACAATCATCATTCTTTGAAATTTCTATGCTTACTTCAGGATTTTCTCAACTACTAACAACTACTAACCACCTAACACCAAATTTTTATTCATTTTTTCTAACTTATAACTTAGCCATCAAATCAAAAGATTCAATAACTATCCAAATTGATTTTAAAGAAATCTTAGCTCTAACTCAAATACATAGCACTACTATTACCTAATCATCTCCATTAATACAACTACAAATAATTCTTTTATCATATGAAGCTCAACTTATTCAACAATTTATCAACATACCATCATATCAAAAGCAACTAATCAATCTAAATTATCTTATTTTCCAACTTAATACAGATAAACTACATTTCTATACTGATGAATTAATTAAAAATCTACAAATTTCAGAAACAAAATGTAGTATAGGATGGATTTGTAAATATGATATATCTATAAAATTTAATGCAGCTTTACAATCTTACCTTAAACCAATCTGTATCGAACTTGAGGCAATTCTCATCTTCTTATTTGCAGTTCCCTTTAATATTCTTTTAAATATTTATATTGATAATATAACTGCAATCAAAAACCTCAACTCAGCCACTAACTCCAAACCTATACAGACTAAAAACTGAGACATTATTTACTATATTAACTATCTTAAACAACTCAAAAACATTACTACTATTCTTCATAAAGTAAAATTACACTCTATAGACTCTTTTTACAATCAAACAGATTCACTTGCCAAACAAGAAACTACAAAACATATTCTCAAAATTAACAATTCAAAATTTAATACTCCAAACTATTTCATATGAAATAACTATCTAATTCTTATCAAAGTTCACACCTTCATCAAAAACTCTATAACTATTCAAGAAATTGTCAAATGGTCAAACTTAAAATTCTTTCAAAATATCACAAATATTAAATAGTCATTAAATTTTAAAATTATCTCCTCTCTTGAAAATAATCTACAAAATACTTCTTCTATATCAAAATTCTTACTAATAATCTACCTACTATGCAAAATTTTAATATCTGTTACCTATATCTCTATACTACTCCAAACTGCTCTTGTTGTACAAATACTGAAGATATTCTTTATTTATTTTTATGCTCTAGCAATACTACAAACATTCTACAATCAATCAAAAATATAATACAAGATAATCTAATATTACTAAAAATTACTAATATAACTTTAATAACCTTACTAAACATTCTTTTAGATTTCATGCTTAACACACCAAATCCTTAATTCAAACATATTTTATATATTATTACAGAGATCTTTTCTTCTACTATTCATGAAAATATCAAAGCACTTATTAACAAACAAACTAATACCTTCTACTTTAGCTTTCAAATAATTTATTAAACTGGTTTTATTAAGATCTCTGGTCTACTCACAACATATACCAACATCAATAAAAAATATCTTGCAACATTATATCAAAATCTAAATGCACTAAAATTTACTTACCAACATCATCAAATTCTTCAAACAATACAACAATCTTTCTTAAACTATAAATATTAACTTTTCTATCATCAAATGGCTTATACAAGGCTATTCACTAACTTCTTGTATTTAATAATGTTCAGACAATTAATTAAAGATCTTCACCAATCTATCCTAGCTAGAACCTAATTTGAAATAGTTAGCTATAGTATTCACAGGAAATAGGAGATGTAATGTCACATTGGGTGCTAATTTGTAGCACAAATGTAGTTTAGAAATCTTTAATTTTAGAACTTATGTTTCTATATATAAAAAGTTTCTACTTGAACATTATATAAATAAAAAAAATAATAATAATAATTTGAATTAGATCAAGTATTACATCACTTTTTTTTGCATAAATATTATAATTCTTTGCTGAATATTTACTTTAATCTTTTTAATTTTCTTTTTATATAAATAACAATTTTTTGCTAGATATAGTATTAATAATTTGAATCAAATCAAGTATTGCATTACTTTTTTTTTTATATAAATATCATGATTCTTTACTGAATACTAACTCTAACCTTACTTTTTTTTTTATATAAATAAAAATTTTTCACTAGATTCTGGCATTAATTATTCAAATCAGATCAAGTATTGTGTTACTTTTTTTTGCATAAATATCACAGTTCTTCACTAAATATTGACTTTAACCTTTCTTTTTTTTTTTTACAAAATAGCACAATTCTTTACTGGATATTAGTATCAATAATTTAAATTAGGTCAAGTATTACATCACTTTTTTTGCATAAATATTACAATCCTTTACTAAATATTGACACTAATCTTTCATTTTTTTTATTTTACCAAATAACACAATTCTTTGCCGAATACTAGCATTAATAATTTAAATCAGATCAAGTATCATATTACTTTTTTTCCTTTTTTTTCTTTTTATATAAATAATACAATTCTTTATTAAATATTAGTATATCTTCTTTTTATTAATAATTTAAGTTGGTAAAGTATCATTTTTTATATTTTTTCTTGTATAAGTAACTAAATTCTTTACTAAGTACTAATTCCAATTCTTTTTTTATGTTAATAATATAGTGTATATATTAAACTTGTACATTGTTAAATTTTATTGTAAATGGTTTTACTGTCAGTAAAATGTGTTATCAGTAAATTTTAGTGTTGGTAAAGTAAATGTGTCAGTAAATTTAATCATGTTGGTAAAGTAATTGTCAGTAATCTTTATTTTGATAAAACTTAGCTTGTTAGTAAAACAAGTTTGTTGATAAATTGATTGTTAGTAAATAAATCATCTGTAAAATAAGCTTGTTATTAAAATAATTGTTGTTAAAATGTGTTGTCTTTGAAGTAATTGTCAGTAAATTAATATGAATTCATATTTGCAATTGTATTAACAGAGTTTGTTAAGATATAGTAGTATTATATATATGAATTAAAGCTAAAATTTTTTTAAAATTAATTTGAATAATTATTTGATTATTTGACTTGATAAATAGGTTGTAAAGTAAGTAAAAAGAGTAAAGATTGTTGTTAAATAATAGTTAGTTGGTAGAAGTTGTAAAACTTTAAGATAAATGCAAAGATTTCAAAACAAAAGAGTTGATTAAAGAAGGTTTGATAGGAGATAAGAAGTGTTTAGTTATTTATATAATATAATTAAGAAGAATGAGTTTGAGAATAAAGATAAAAATAATATTTTGTTATATTAAAAAAAGAATTAGTAAAGAGTAAGTTTAGATAAGATCAAGTTTAAATTATAGTATTAAATTAGTTTAGTTGTAAAATTTAAATAAACTATTGTAATTAACATTCTTTAATAGGTTTGTTTGTATATAGGTAGGTGTTGTTTTATGTAAGAATGTTTTATTATAAGCAGTTGTAATTTGTTTTAGAAAAATAATTTTATTATTTTTAAGACTATTAATAATAGACATAAGTGAATTAACAGTAGTATATTATAAATAATATAAGTTTTTTTTGATATTGAAAAAGGTAATATGAGAATTGTAAAGTAATTAAGAGAAGAATATTGTTTAGACCTAATTGAGAGAGATGATAAAGTAGTATGTAGTTTTGTATTTTATAATAATAATTAATTAAAATATTAAATAAAAGATAACAACCATATTTTGGTTAATCAGCTTTTAATTTATTGAATATCAATGTTTTTAAGAATTGATAGTATATTAAATATATGTTCTGTATTAGGTATACTAACTTTTTGAATTATGTTAATAAAAGTAGTAAGTTAAAGGTAAGTAGATTGCTAAGCATTATATTGTTAGTATTTTTTGTTAAAAATAACTTCTTTTTAGTATGAATAGTAAATAGACAATTAAATTTGAATTGTATATTTGTTAAATTAGACTAATTTGAAGTAGATATTCTTATAAAGATTGTAGAATTAAATTAAAAAATAATAAAATTTGTAAAAGTGTTATTTTTTTGTATCAGATAAGAATAAGAAAACTGTTAATTTTGTTTTGAATTTGATTAAGAGTTGGCTTGGAAAAGCCTTTTCTATTATAAACAATACTAAGATATTAAATTATAATTTGTAGTTTTTTAAATAGAATATTTTACTAATTTATTATAAGAGATAAAGTATGATTTGTTAAGAATTTGGGTTAGATATAAAGAAGGTCTGCTTTAGTAGCATTTATTTCTATATTATTAAGTTTATATACTATAAAAATATTATTTATAATTTTTTGCATTAGAGGTCTGCATTGGGTCTTGCAGCTTAGCTCAGTTCTGTCTGCAAAAATTTGTGAGCTAAGCTGAATTTGAGCAAGATTTTATAATTATAAACTGGACCAGATCTAAAATTTTATAAAATTATATAAGAAATTTTGTGGTTCAGGCTGGGCCAAGCTAAAAAAAAATTTAATATATGCATACTGAGTTGGGCTAACAAACTTTTAATTCTAAATACAAACTAAACTGGGTCTCAAAAATAGGCAATTTATAGGCCCTTATTTTGTATTGTATTTGCATTTTTACAATGCCAAATAGTATCATTCATGAAGGCTAATAGTAGAATTGTTGTTAGAAAAGATGTTATATTGGTTATAATATCAATATAAAATTGATATAAAATTTTTAATAAATGGATTTGATATTTTTTGTAAATAAAACAGAGTATTGGATCATAGAAATTTTTTATAGAAGAGATAAATAAGTTTTACCTTGTTTAATTTCAGAATTGATTAGTATTGAAGAGATAAAACTATAACTAGTAATTATTTTAGCAAAATAGTAAAAATGTAGTTCTGTAATTAGATTAATGTTTATTGAAAAAATTTTTATTCTTTTATAAATGTCTTGAAGTCTTGATATATTGATTTTGTTAAAATTTTTAGAAATGTTTTAAAAAAGAATCCAAGCTTCTTTGTTATTAACTTTATTGTATTCAATTATATTATATAAGATTTGTATAAGAAGATGTATAAAAAAGCTTTTGGTAACTATAAAGTTTAAATTTGATAAAAAAATTGTGATAAAAAATAGTATTATTTAATCAATTTGAAAATATTTTAGTAAAGATTTTTTGAAAAGTTCTATTATAAAAATTAGTTGAACTTGATTTAGTATATAATTCCAATTTTATTTTTTGGAAATTAAAAAAATATTAAAGAATTTCAAGTCTGGAAGGATTTTTTAAAGTTGAAAACACTTATTTAAGAAAAATTGAAAGATGTTTTGTACTTTAAAGCTGGCATATTTTATATATTTATAACAAGTTTCAAAAGGTTTTGCTGCTTTTTGGTCAGATAGATTTGCAATTATGTTTGTCATTCTTGTTCAGTTATTTTATAACTAAGGTTTTGATAAAAGGCTTCAAATTCAGGATATAGTATATAAAGTAAGAAGAATTCAAATATTAGTAAATTAGTTTTAAGAGATTTAGTTTTAAAATATTTAGTAAAAGTGATGTTTAATTGTATTTAGTATTTTGTCAAGTTTTTTTATTTTATTTTTTACTTTTTTTTTAACTTTAGCAGTCATGCTAGTACTTTATTAGAATTCTTGAAACTATATAGATTACATAGAATTTTCCTGATATTTAAGACTAGCATTACCCAGCCACCCAAATGGTACTTAAGTATGACCTGCCACACTATCCCAGTTAGAGATAGACTGCTCATCTGACTGCCACCCTACAATAGGACATCGCTAATCTGATGACATCTTTTCATAGGGAAGCAAAAAACAAAAAAAAAAGAATTTTTTATGTAAAAAACAAAACAGAGGT